>JBAKBP010018797.1:0-25000 GCA_037953745.1 Lithodes maja
ATCTGGTTGTTAAGATATTGAAGAAAATGTGTTTTTCAATAATGGCGCAAACAAAATGGCCGCCAAGAGCCACACAGGACAATTTAGCGATGGCTCCACATCCGAATATCTTCAGAGGGGCATAGACTAGAAGTGTGCCAAGTTTCAGACTTTTATGACAAAGGCACAATTCTTTGATTATGATGCACAAATCGCTTGGACTATTAGTAGTAAAAGTCAGCAATGACGGTCTACGTTACATAAAGTATTGTCCGGTACTATTGATAACAGGAGAGCAAGGCTGAGGTCGTGGAAAGTTTGGCTAACTGTATTTTTATTATTACCTGTATACTGTATATATAACTATTCACAATGTATATTTGTTATGTCGGCGGGATGAAACTGGGTAATAGCAAAGCAAAATTTAAACGTGTAGACTCCTATCGAGCTGATATTGATAATGATATGATCTATTGAACTAAATCACTTTATTTCAAGTTGACAAAATCCTTTCAGAGGGATGACGTAAGTTCAGCAATAGTTTGGTTACCATTAGACGATATTATCTGGCTTATAATCTACCTCTAGAACTAAAAGGGGTAAATAGTATCTCAAACCATCTGAATAAAATGGTCCTTCATAAATTGTACAAAACCGTCTAATGTTAGCCATAATACATGTTATAATTGGCGCCACAGTACTGAAGTGGTTAATTAATATATATTTGCCTTTGAGTCTTAACCATATATGCCTTAAATTTAAATCAAAATAACGTTAACGATGTTACTAAATATTCCACTTATATCACAACACAATGTGACTGCAAGTTTCTTCAGCTAAATAATATATTAACCTGATTAGTTTAGCTGTGTTGTGTTGTAATTATAATTATTACTTGTTTCATGATTAAAATGTAATGAATAAATCAATATATCTTGTATATATCAGATTTAGAAACTAAAATGTTGCAATTACATGATATGTTAATGTCTGAATGTATGACTGTGAAACAGATAAATGGAAGAGAAAATATAAGACAAAGGAAGTAGGAACTATCCAAAGAGAGATTCAGAGAGGGGACACAAATGTAGGTCTTCACACCAAGAAAGAAGGGCCCGCCCCATCAGCTGATTAAGGTAAATACAAGGTTCTGTGAGAATTGTCTGTCTCTCCGCCTGCCTGAATACTAAAGAACACACAGCCTACAGGGGGAGGTGGAGGAGAGGAGGAGTAAAAGGAAAAGGAGGAAAAGTGGGAGGGCAAAGAGAAGGGACCGGAGAAGGTGGAGAGTGAAGCAAATTGGGTAAAGAAAAGGAGAGAGAGGCGTAGTAGGGAGAGAAGGGGGATGAAATAAAGGAGAATAAAACAAATACAACTATCTTAACCCACTCAGACAGGATATATTAAATTACTGACGGGTTGGCAGAGCGCCCGGTATTTCCCCCACAACAGTCTTTCTTACACTGAGGGACCGTTAGGAGTCGGAGGAATTTTTGGGTTGCCATCATTCGACAGATTATGATCTAACTAACCTAACTTACTGAGCTCAAAATGACGCAGAAGTGTCATATAACTTATTATTGAGCTATTTCACTAGGTTCATATGACGCGGTAGCGTCAGTTTTGGGCGAAACCGTCATATGACGCGGTCGTCATATGTGACACAGGGAGTTAATAATATTAATCAATCCATAAACATGCAACAAAACTCATAATAGCGTAATGAGAGAATAATATAATAAAATTTTAGTAGAAAAATTTGGGTATAACAAAGAAAACACAGTGTTGAGGGGAAATTGGAACAAAGGTTAATTAAGAACAAACATCAGATAATAACATAAAGTAACACCACTAAAATAGTAGTAAAATGGGATGAAAGGAAAAGTTAAACAAAATGTAAATAAGAGTTGAAAAATATCAAAACAGGATCAACACATAAAACGTATCACGAGGTAAGCAGACGTGTAACAAGAAGTTCAAGAACTAAACTAAAGCAAATCAGGAACAGAACAGAAGCATGATAAGTAAGACATGAGCAAAGCATAATTAAAACAGGATTAAAATATTAGTAGACAAATGGAGCAAACCCGAAGCGAAGTAGGACCAAAACAAAGATAAAACAGGAATAAACCGTCTTCCAGTAACGAGAACAGTCAACTGGGTCACAATATAGCCATCTGTAGGGAGAATTATAATATCTTGTATTGTGACAGTCGCCATGTTGTCTACCATGGCCTAAATTCCTTAGTGTTCATTTATGTGCTGCTTGTACGTTCTTATAATGTAGACAATAATTATGCATACAACAGTTTGTAAGCATAATGAGAGAAAAAAAAATGTGTGACCGTCACTAAATGTTAATAATATGAAAATGTCAGATTTTAACATTATAATATGTGATGATTATATTTACAGTAGAACAGATTATACTTATAGTGAAAGATATAGTAAATGATTCACTAAGCTGATATCATTCGATTTCTTTCAAATACGTGTTGACTCATAACGAAAGGTAAACCGTGTGGTAGTTACTGTACAGCGGTGTTATTCTACCTATAGGAAATAGTTGACGACAAAAGGAGACACCGAAAAATATATATATAATTATATAATTATATAGCTTTTAATCATATACTACATTCTTAAATTCATTCTAGCTGCCTTTACATCCCCTTTAGTAGTGTTAGTAGTAAACAATGTCTAAGAATCAAAAGGCAGGAAAAGGACATACTACGTAAATGTGAACATATTTATTTCAATTATATATAAGACAAATATGTATATGACATAATATAAGAAATGTATAAGAATATACAGAAAAAAGGTCAATATATTTGATTACAAAATATAAGAGGAAATAAGACAGCATTAATATATAACAAAAAGGTAAAAATTAAAAACAATTGAAAAAATTGAAACACATTAATTAATTAATAAATATAAGGAAACAAAAACGAAAGGCATGAGGAGTATGGATCTATATGGAAAGAAACTAAATTCATCAGCAAATAAACTAAATATTAAATGCAGCAATAGAAAGAACATTTCCAGATAAACATTATGAACATAGAGAGGCACGAACCGTACAGTACAAAAGAGAGAGAGAGAGAGAGAGAGAGAGAGAGAGAGAGAGAGAGAGAGAGAGAGAGAGAGAGAGAGATAATTGGACCTGTAACGAGAGCCAATGAAAACCCAGGACCGAGCCACCAATCAGAGCAGTCCCCTCCACCACCACTACTAAATCTCCATCACTTCCATTGTTGTCATCACCACCACCACCACCACTACTACTAAATCTACACCACTACCATTGTTGTCATCACCACCACCACCACCACTACTACTAAATCTACACCACTACCATTGTTGTCATCACCACCACCACCACTACTACTACTAAATCTCCACCACTACCATTGTTGTCATCACCACCACCACCACCACCACCACCACTACTACTAAATCTCCACCACTACCATTGTTGTCATCACCACCACCACCACCACTACTACTAAATCTACACCACTACCATTGTTGTCACCACCACTACTACTAAATACTACTAAATCTCCACCATTTAAGTGGATATTTATATTTGCTCCCTAGATCTCCATCAAGATTATAAAAATACCCATTTTTCGGTAGTGAAATATCCCAGCCGAAGGTCGGTTGCTCGTGATATTGTAGGCTCGCGATCGCTCGCCAGGATAAAATCGACACATAAATGGCACGAAACGTCTTAGAATCGACACAGAAATGGGGCGAAAGGTCTTCAGATTTGCAAACTAATTGGGCTAACGTCTTAGAATATTAAAACTAATAGAGTTATACATAAGGGAGAAGGGGTAAATAAAAAACATTCCCTTAAGTGAACATGTTCCCTTAACTCTACCATCCAACTAAACCAGCACAAGTTTATACCATAAACCCACTACATTATCATCACACCATCACCCTCGCCACCTACACAGTACAAATACCACTATTACCTCTTCATTATAGGTAGGCTAGAAATCATTAACTCTAACCTCTGTAACTAAAAAAAGTGCTCGAGCATATGGGCTGTAAAATGCCACACCTACTCCCTGGCTGACTCTTCCCAAATGGTGGAAATATTAGCTTGTTTATTCTAGACCATTGGATTACCAGTCCAGGGCAAGACCACTCCACCACACCTCTCCTTCTCTGTGATTCTCAGTGATGGAAGGGGAGAATCAACCCTTCCCATGGTCAGGACTGTGGTCCATAATTTTGCATATAACTATTTAAGTGGGTTTGTGTATTGTTATACTATGCTTGGTATTGCTTTGCGTGTTTGTGTGTGTTAAACGAGTTTTCTTGCGTGTGTTGAGTGTGTACAAAGAAGCTACTTGTATTGGAAGGCACCAGAGACTCTTAAGGGGTGATTTGTATGCATTTCTTCATTTATTAATTATTAGCTTTAGTTTAGACTTCCATAAACTTAAAAATACCCATCAGAGAGATAAATTTGTAAAATTTTTGGGTAGAAAATTATCTCGGCTGTAGGCCGGTTCCTCCTAAATTACAGACTCACTATCACTCGGGAGGCAAAAATCGCCCTTAAATGGTACAAAAGGTCTTAAAATCGTCACAATAATAGAGCGAACGTCTTAAAAAATTTAAAGTAATGGGGCCAAACAATAGGGTGAAAGGAGTCCAGAAAAAACTACCCTTAAAGGGGTAGGGTTTATATATTAGTATATGTATCAATTTATTATTGTATTAGTTTCCTCCCTAGACCTCCATCAAGCTTAATACATTATCATCAAGATCCCCCTTCGAGATAAATTTGTAATTTTTTCGGTAGAAAAATGTCCCGGCTGATTCGTTGAAGGCCTGTTCCTCCAAAATTACAGGCTGGCTACCGCTCACCAGGAAAAACATCGACACCTAAGTGGCACGCAAGGTCTTGATATTGATAACAATATGGGACGAAAAACCTTAAAATCGACAAACTAATCGGGCGAACGTCTTAAAATCTCCAAACTAATGGGTCTAAAATTGAGACTTTTTGTGAGTTTTGTTTACACTGAATTATTTGTATGATGGTTTGTTTATAACACAACTTTGGAGGTCAATAAGGATGCTGTGACCTATAGATATATATTTTTCAGGTTATCGAAAAAGTGTTATCAACTATTATACAATGGTGTGTGAACGAGTCTTCAAAATGGTGTCAAAACCAAAAACTTTTTTATTTCTATTATTAAACAAACTATCTCAAACTATCCTCATTAACCATCAACTAACTACCTGGTACTATAAGTTTTCTTGTTACTTTTATCTATATCAACTATCCTCATTAACCATCAACTAACTACCTGGTACTATAAGTTTTCTTGTTACTTTTATCTATATCAACTATCCTCATTAACCATCAACTAACTACCCGGTACTATTAGTTTTCTTGTTACTTGTATCTATATCAACTATCCTCATTAACCATCAACTAACTACCCGGTACTATTAGTTTTCTTGTTACTTTTATCTATATCAACTATCCTCATTAACCATCAACTAACTACCCGGTACTATTAGTTTTCTTGTTACTTTTATCTATATCAACTATCCTCATTAACCATCAAACTAACTACCCGGTACTATTAGTTTTCTTGTTACTTTTATCTATATCAACTATCCTCATTAACCATCAACTAACTACCCGGTACTATTAGTTTTCTTGTTACTTGTATCTATATCAACTATCCTCATTAACCATCAGCTAACTACCCGGTACTATTAGTTTTCTTGTTACTTGTATCTATATCAACTATCCTCATTAACCATCAGCTAACTACCCGGTACTATTAGTTTTCTTGTTACTTGTATCTATATCAACTATCCTCATTAACCATCAACTAACTACCCGGTACTATTAGTTTTCTTGTTACTTGTATCTATATCAACTATCCTCATTAACCATCAGCTAACTACCCGGTACTATTAGTTTTCTTGTTACTTGTATCTATATCAACTATCCTCATTAACCATCAACTAACTACCCGGTACTATTAGTTTTCTTGTTACTTGTATCTATATCAACTATCCTCATTAACCATCAACTAACTACCCGGTACTATTAGTTTTCTTGTTACTTGTATCTATATCAACTATCCTCATTAACCATCAACTAACTACCCGGTACTATTAGTTTTCTTGTTACTTTTATCTATATCAACTATCCTCATTAACCATCAGCTAACTACCCGGTACTATTAGTTTTCTTGTTACTTGTATCTATATCAACTATCCTCATTAACCATCAGCTAACTACCCGGTACTATTAGTTTTCTTGTTACTTGTATCTATATCAACTATCCTCATTAACCATCAGCTAACTACTAATATTTGTTATTCTACTTTTCCCTGTTAATTACTATTATATACAAGGGTAGGTCAGACGCAACTGTACTTCAGAGTTGGCATCTTATAACCGTACAGCTGATGACGACTATCTAGATAATGAGCTAATATTTAACACATTCTTCGTTTTAGGACTTACACATACGAAGTTCACACACATTTACACACATACACACACGCATACACACACACACATAGGCCATCATAAGTCAATTATCAAATTATCAAACGTAAATATATTACATTACCATACACAAAACCACGTTCCAACATCGTTTGATGGCCTTCATTATCAGTGGACCATAAACACATTTAATTAGGGATTTAAAGCTCATTTATTATCCAAACATTAATACCAATATATTTTCCACTCGTATGTTGTAATGTCGAAAATTGGTTCACATTATCGTAACTGTGTAAGCATAGCTTAACATACCTTAAATAACTCCACTAATACAACTGAATGCAGGTTATATGTTCACATTTGTATTGTTTTATTTTTGTATCCATTGTTTGTATTTTTTGTAGTTGTGTATTAGTCTATAAGACACTTGTAAGCCTTATACTATCATATTATACATAGGAAATGTAGTGACGTGATACTTTAGGTACTCTGCTCTATTTAACGAAACTAGCTAAACTTTAACGGATTTCCGTTCTCTGTACCACTTGTAAGTATTGATGCTCGTCTTAATATCCATAAATGATAAATGCACACTATTCAACTGCATTATTACAGTGTGACAGAGAGAGAGAGAGAGAGAGAGAGAGAGAGAGAGAGAGAGAGAGAGAGAGAGAGAGAGAGAGAGAGAGAGCATCAGCATCAGCATCAGGAGAAAACTTATGAAAGTATTTAATCTAGTGAGTGTCGCCTATAAAACCCGAAATAGGAAGGAAAAGGTGAAACAAAAGAGATGAAAGATAAAATACCAAATGTAAGATAAATAAAGGGTGATAAAAGAGCTGAAACATGACATGATGCACAGAGAAGAGCATGGAGAGAGAATCGAGTACAGATAAGAGATGACAGGATAGACAAGCAAGAAATAAAAACAAACAGATATACAAACGATAAAAGGTATACACGAAAAAAGAGGGAATAAAACAAAGTTGTATTAATATATGATATATAAAAGTCATAAAAATACTATAACTAATACAACAGAGATAAAGCAGAAGGCACGTACAAGATAAATATATATAGCGGAGGACATATAGAAGAACCATAGAAGAAAAGAAAGATAAAAGGCATAAAAAGGACCATAACATTAGAAAGTTATTAGACACCAAAGGGGTAACTGATTGATAAGAGATGAAACAAGGATTAATGACAGAGAGAGAAAGAGAGTTACACAGATACTCAGACCACACAGACCTTGCGGTCCCTACTAGGTGGTCCGGCCTTAACCCGAGGAGCCCGATAGGCCTAATGTTAGTGTCTGCAAAGTGAATGCGATAGGCCTCATGGAAGAAAGCCCATAAAAAAAAAAAAATGCCCCACAGGTACTCAATTGGAAGCAATATGTGATTAGGTGGCATATTCACCCTCTACTACCTCCTTCCTCAGAAGGTTGTACTGGAGAGATAAGACAGGTAACAGAGATAAGGTTGCGATCGAAGCAGCCCAACAGAGAGAAAATATTTACAGTGTAAGCGGAAGGATTAGAGGTTAGAAATAGGTCAAGATTGTCGGACCGACATCCAGGGCGGTCTGGGATATGGGTGGGGTGCTGAACTAACTGCTCTACTGTAGGTCATTTAGGATAGAGAAGATGCAGGCTTGTTCACCAGGTTGGTCAGTGAAATGAGAGGAGAGCCATTGGTGGTGGTGAACATTGAAATCTCCTAAGTAGCAGATTTCAGAAAAGAGAGAGATGGATAGAATGTGTTCCACTTTAGAAGTAAGATAATCAAAGAGGTTTGGATAGTCAGTAGAATTAGGGGAGAGCTAAACAACACAGATATATTTAGTGAGAGAGTGAAAAGATAGCTTAAGCCAGAGAGTTGAGAATGTAGAAGAGTCAAAGATGGGAACACATGAGCAAGAATGTTTGTTGCGTACATACACACAACATCCACCTTTGGCTTTGAATTGAGGATAGAGATAGTAAGAGGATACAGAGAAGGGTATGCTGTCAGTGGTCCCAGACAACTGGGTTTTGGTGAGAAAGAGAAGGTCAGGGTTGGCAGAGAAGAGTTGGTGTTCAACAGAGTGGAAGTTAGAGGAAAGGCCACGAATGTTGCAGAAATTGATAGTGAAAGTAGAAGGTATACGTGGTCCAGAGCATTTTGATGGGTCATCGCCAGGGCCCGAACCAATGGGGGCGTTTTTGGTCCCCCGGTTGCTATACTTCGGTAGTTTAGTTTATCTACTTGAGGTACGGTACACTCATGAGCCATAATAAGCATACTCTCATTTGAATGTGTATCGAATTCAATCAAGATAATGCATTACCATACACTACAAACGAATACTACCAAGCATCATATAAATAACTCATCACACAGACTAAAGCGGGTATCACACGGGCACTAATCTGGCCAACCAACTGGAATCTGGACAATCTGTTGCCGAGATTGTGTTGCTCCGACGTCAATCGGAGCAACCAACTGTCGTCGGTCGTGAGCGAAAACCGTTGGCCAAGTCGCCAACCTGTATTCAAATAAATCGGGTAGCATTTGCTATTTACCGTATTATGCTATGCTAAGCAATTCAGTCTTCACTTTAACGAAATAATGCCTAGTCTGTCGAAGTACACAGCGTATGTGAATATATCTATTTTATGAACGTTCGGGAAAATATTATTAAACTCGTCACATCACGAAAGACGGCAAACATTGCCACAACTGTCAGAGTATATTGTCTTATTTAAAATTATAAATGCTTTATTTTGTATTTGTGACCTTGGAGACATGTTATGGTGATATATAGTGATATTATATAAGCAGCAGATGTCGTTAATTGACTTCCTATACAGTATTTTCATACATAATGCACTGCTTGTTATTAGGCTATAGCCTACTACATGCAGCCTCTTCACTCGCTGCTGCATTTCTTTCACACAATACCAGCAGATATATTTAAATGTATCATAATTGTGACAGTGTTATATTAGTTCATTCATGTTTATACATACATTCGTTTGACTTCAATAGTGTAGCCTACGTTGTAATAGTAACTATAATGTACGTTACAGGATAGATTACCATAAACTGGGATAAGTTTATCTAGGTTAGTTTGTATTTAATGTAATAGAAATTAAAAACTAAAACCCACATAGGTATTATATAATTATAGCATTGGGTACAAATTAGTCTAGATAAGATGAATATGCATAGCGTTATTCGATTACAATGTGCAGTTAGTAGTCTACCAAACATTTCATCGAAGAATGCACACTGTAACCATTATCTTATATAGTTCATAAATGCATGTGTTATGTAGACAGAACCCAGTAATTGTTAGGCTATGTCTTATATATATTTACAATATACCATATATTTCATAATCATTATAAGGCATTGATATTTTATAAGCATTCCCTATGTAAGGAGTGACTAATATCGCATTATTATTATTCCCTGCCTTTGAATTATCAGCATGTGTGTTTTCATGTAGTCCCTCTGGTAGACCTATTAACCATAATACGCTCTTGATCGACCAGTAGTAAAAGGATTATTACAAAATAATATAGTTAGGCAGAGCGCGATCAGTTAAACTCCATGAGTAGGCTATGCGAGCCTCTCGCCAAAAAAAAAAAGCATGTCTATGTCGCCGAGAACTCTGTTTTGTAATGCCATATTTATCAATGTATTCAGATTAGTAAAGAGTGTTAGGTGGTCATTCTAATAAATTAGTTTACTCATCCACGGCCTTGAATATTGAATTATGTACACACCTTATAAAATGCAGACATAGGCTAAGGAACCGTAGATGCGCAATCCTTCAATTTTTCAAACTCTGATTACTAACCTCCCGTAAGCGATATTTAACATTTAAATATTACATTTCCTCTATAATTTAATTTATTAGATATGATTATGTATAGTTATTACAATTACATAAAAAAAGTATTGCGTGTTTTAAGCAGGTTTTGAAGCTAGGAGAACACTGCGTCGTTTGCAGTTGGTTGGTGATAGTGTATGATGCCGTGTGCTAATTATTACCAACGTCGATCGTCCCGATGCAAGTTGGTTGGTCAATTGGTTGGTCGGATTAGTGCTCGTGTGATACCCGCTTAAGGCACCATACTACATAAAATAACTAGAGGGGCATTTTAGACAGTACATACCTCCGCCTACGCTGACGGAGGTATGCGCTCTACCGATTGCCTCCTAAATTAAATAATTCCTTCCGTGGCGCATATCCTATCTGCACAACGAATTTCGTGGCGATCGGTTCATAACTTTGTAAAATATCTTGTTAAAAGACATAAAAGACATAAAAGACATAAGAGACATAAAGATATTAGTTCACTGCTCAATAGGTGGCGTTCTGAGAGTGAGGGTCTGAGTCTGGAGGGTGAGACGGTGAAGCGCTTGAACGAAGCAACCAGCCGCTTCAGAGATGGAGCTGCTTCGAGCCATGATGGATGCTTCGCATGTCTCACTCCCCAGACTGGAACAAGACCTCACGGGCTTCACCGTGTTCAGCGGTGGACTGTACAGGCTCTCAGCCTATGCCCGAGAGGGAGTAGTTGGAATATAGAAAACAAAAACAAAAAAAAAAAACAGACAAACAACTGGAAGTAAAAACATAACATGGTAACCCAACACCGTATACCAACACACTTCCTTGTTCTACCTAACTATTCACCCCACTATAAACTACCACACTATCTACACACCGTACAGGACCTTTATTGTTCTCTACTTTATTTAAACCTCGCTATATAATTCATATCTCTCTCGCTCCCTCACTCTTCCACCAGCCATAATACATTACCAGCCTCAGACCCAGCCAGAAAAAAACATTATAATTTAAAAGAGAACCATTAATTATACTAACGACATGGCCAATTTTTTTATCCGACTAGCACGGAACCCACATCTATTACATTCATCTCTCTCTCTCTCTCTCAGTTATGATAGCAAATTGTAAATATAAGTTGCAAATGTTGCAAACATTTTTGTCTGAATAGTGTGTGTTTGTGTGTGTGTGTGTGTGTGACAGGAAGAGAGTCGAGATATATTGTATAATTATATAATGCTTTGCTACATAAGCCTTCCCTGAATCTGATATGTTTTAACAATATACAGTATGAAGAAACCGTATGTACACTTTACAATGTAAGAACTTATTTTCATTACTACACTGATGCACATGTTCACATGCATGGATACATTCAGTCAAACAGACGGATAGGCAGACATGCAGTATTCATATATACAGAGAAGACATCTTTACAAAGATGATTGCTGAATTATATATTAGATCTTCTTTCGGCTAAGTATTGACGCCGTTTTTGTATGTTTTTTCTTAATTATATTTAGTTCATCGTTGAGAGTTGGTATGAATATATTCCAGAAATATTTTTGTTGTGATTTGGTTTATGGTGAACATTGCTGTATTACCAATATTTGGGACCAGACTGGGTAGACCTTGTAGTAAGCAACACACACCACAATGTTTGGGACCAGACTGGGTAGACCTTGTAGTAAGCAACACACACCACAATGTTTGGGACCAGACTGGGTAGACCTTGTAGTAAACAACACACTCCACAATGTTTGGGACCAGACCGGGAAGACCTTGTAGTAAACAACACACACCACAATGTTTGGGACCAGACCGGGTAGACCTTGTAGTAAGCAACACACACCACAATGTTTGGGAACAGACTGGGTAGACCTTGTAGTAAACAACACACTCCACAATGTTTGGGACCAGACCGGGTAGACCTTGTAGTAAACAACACACACCACAATGTTTGGGAACAGACTGGGTAGACCTTGTAGTAAACAACACACACCACAATGTTTGGGACCAGACTGGGTAGACCTTGTAATAAACAACACACACCACAATGTTTGGGACCAGACTGGGTAGACCTTGTAGTAAACAACACACACCACAATTATGTTGGAATGATGTACAGTCGTGGACATAATTATGGTCTTAACCACCCTAAATGTTTCATTATGTAAGTATAACATAATTAAGTGACCTAAACTGGTAGTTGAAAATAATGTAATTATCAATTTGCAAATGTATTCAAAAGAAAGTATATTCGTAAAAATATTATAGAAGTCCTAATTGCATACTGAAAATCCTAGGGTGGTTAACAACACATGTCCAGGACTCTACATAATATCGACCACAATGGAAATGTATATTATTTGAGATATATTTAGTACAACGGGTTTGTACCAATAATACATTTTAGCAGAATAGTTGAACATCACTAAAATGCAAAATATTAACAGTGTTCAATGCTAACATTAGATTTATATGTTTTATAATTTGTTATTTATGTTGTGCCTGTCGTTATACTTCAATACAAATTAAGAATTGTTTGAATATCACTAATTAAACAGCTTTAGAAGATAATACTAATGATATGAACGCCAGTCATTAATCATTATTGGTGCAGTTGGCATGAATGTATATGCTAAGATTGGTATGCAGGATTCGAAACTGCATAATAAATCGTAGGCTTGTGCATCATTCTTTAACTGTCTTCGTGACGCAATGCAAAAGTGTGTTGATTTTCGGTGTGAGCGTCCTGGGTTCGAATCCCCGGACTGCCACATGTGTTTGTAAATTTCATTAATCGAGTTTAGGAGTAAAGTTGGTTGGTGGAGAGAACATAATAATTAATTCTGGTTTAGGAGTAGTTTATAGCGAGGCCTTCCCTAGGGTTAAGCGCCCCATTAATTACTCTTTCCATTCACCAGGGGAAAGCACCAGGAACAGATGGAGTGTGTGGGGAAATGTTGAGGTATGGTGGTGAGATAGTGATAGAATGGGTATGGAAAATGTGCAAACTAGCATGGGAGAAGGGGAGTGCACCCGATGACTGGAAGACTGGCATAATAGTCCCCCTATATAAGGGCAAAGGGGAAAGAGGAGTGTGTGGTAACCACCGAGGAATATGTCTTCTAAGCGTAGTAGGGAAGGTATACAGTAGGGTAGTGATTGAGAGAGTGAGAGTGAGAACGGAGAAATGGATAGGCGACGAGCAGGGAGGCTTTAGGAAGGGAAGAGGATGTGTAGATCAGATTTTTACCCTGAATTGTGTTGTGGAGAAGTATCTGGAGAAGAAACAAAAGGTGTATGTTGCCTTTATGGACTTGGAGAAGGCCTATGACTGAGTGGATAGAGAAGGTTTGTGGAAAGTACTTAGAATATACGGAGTAGAGGGCAAGTTGCTGAAAGCAGTGAAGAGCATGTATGAGGGTGCAAAGGCGGCAGTACGTGTGGAGAGTGAGCAGAGCGAGTTCTTTGACCTGAATGTTGGTTTGAAACAGGGGTGTGTGATGTCCCCGTGGTTGTTTACTGTATATATGGATGGAGTTATGAAAGAAATACTATCAAGAGCAGTGGATGTTGGTGTATCGCTGAAAAGGGAGGGAATTGAGTGGAAGCTACCTATACTGCTGTTTGCGGATGATACAGTTCTGATGAGTGATAATGAATGGGAGTTGCAGGGTCTGGTAAATGAGTTTGGAACAGTGTGCAAAAAACGGAATTTGAAGGTAAATACGGGGAAGAGCAAGGTTATGGTCTTCGAAAGGGGTGAAGTCACAGAGTGTGAGGTGAAACTGAACGGTCAGGCTATGGAGATCGTCAACTCTTTTAAGTATCTGGGCAGTGTGTTGAGTAAAGATGGGACTATGGATGAAGAGGTGCGGGAGAGGGTACAACAGGGGAAGAGGGTTGTAGGAACGCTAAAAGCAGTAACAAGAAATAGGGTGGTCAGTATGGAAGTGAAGAAGTCCTTGCATGACAGTGTGGTAATCCCGACACTGACTTACGGAAGCGAAGCATGGACGTTGGTTGAGAGACTCAGACCAAGAGTGAGAGCAGTGGAAATTAATTACTTAAGGAGTGCGTGCGGAATTACATGGAGGGATAGACAGACTAATGAGGAAGTAAGAAGGAGGTGTGGTGTGGAGGTAGATGTGCTGGAAAGTGTGAAAAGGAACAACTTGAGATGGTTCGGCCATATGGAACGTATGGAAAGCGAGAGAATGACTAAGAGGGTGTACGAGAGCGAGGTGGAGGGACAGAGGGGGAGAGGTAGACCGAATATGAGGTGGAAGGATGGAGTGAGGAACTACATGAATGAAGGCGGTGCTGGTTGGGGAGAGGGGCGTCGACTGACTGGGGACAGAGGTGCATGGGGGCGGTTCGTTCGTGGCCACCCCTTCGGGGATCACGGCGTCAGGCAATAGATAGATAGATAGATTCACCTATTCATAGACTCCGATAGTGCAGTTGGAATGAATGTACAGTACAGTCGGTCACCTTTCTGACTGGGCCACCTAATGCTAATTTCGCTGGGTCTTTCGCTCTGGTATTACTAAGATCGCTCATTTGTTTTTGGGCTCCTCATACCTCTCTGTCGCATGCCTTTTTCTTCAAATACAGCATTATGTGTAGCATTGTGTTGTTAATTAAAACCAAATAATGAATTGCATATCCATATCCATCTAGTCGTCATTAGTGAAATTCCCATACCAAAATAACAGCTTTCATAACTAGTCGCTTACACCAAATAATCCAACACTGTTAGAGAAAATAGGTCATTCAGCAATGAAAGCAGTGCACTATATATTGATATAATTATGATATTCTCCAGATGTGTATTTTGTGTTTGAGAAGGGGGTTTGGAGATGAAAAAAAAAATATATATGACTAAAATACAGTACAACAATATCAGACTTTAGAACTGGTAACCTACTTAAATAGAACAAAAATGATTTGCTCGGAAATAAGTGCTACAAACTTCAAAGTCGTTATGTACTGTAGAGTACAATGCTAGTACAGTTAGTATAAGTAGAAATGATGTGCTTAAGGAAATTGACAGACTGAAACCTCAGAAATCGCCTGGTCCTGACGAGGTATATGCTAGAGTATTAAAAGAATGCAGAGATGAGTTAAGTAGGCCATTAGCATTTTTATTTAACAAGTTTTTAGAAACAGGTTTAGTTCCAGAAGCTTGAAAGCTTGCAAATGTAGTTCCGATCTTCAAAAAAGGTGATAAATCGATAGCATCCAATTACCGTCCCATTAGTCTCACATTAATCATAGGAAAGTTGCTAGAGTCTATTATTGCTAGGAAAATTAGAAGCCACTTAGACAAATTTAACTTAATAAATTCTTCTCAGCATGGATTCACTCAGGGACGTTCTTGCCTTACTAATTTACTTAGCTTTTTCTCAGAGGTATATGAAGCAGTAGATAGTGACAAGTCATATGATATTATTAATTTAGATTTCAGTAAAGCTTTCGACAGAGTCCCTCATGAGAGATTGATGAGAAAGGTTGAAGCACATGGAATAGGAGGATCGTTGTTGGGATGGATTAGGTCATGGCTAATTGGTAGGAAACAGAGAGTCAGCATAAATGGTACCAAGTCAGAGTGGGGAGCAGTCAAAAGTGTCTGTCCCCCAGGGATCGGTATTAGGTCCCCTGTTGTTTCTTATATACATAAATGACCTAGATCTTAGGTATACCTAGTAGGATAAGTAAATTCGCAGACGATACTAAAATGGGAGATCAATTGATTCAGATAGCGATATAGAGTGCCTCCAAAGGGATCTAGATACCTTACATGAATGGTCAGTAAATTGGCAGATGAAGTTGAACATTGACAAATGCAAGGTATTAAAGATAGGGAAGATGCAAACAAATGTTAAATATAAACTAGCTAATTTAGAATTAGAAAATTCAGACTGCGAGAAAGATATAGGTGTGTTTGTTAGCAATGATTTGAAGCCTAGAAAACAGTGTATAAGCGTTCGTAATAAGGCAAACAGGATTCTCGGGTTAATCTCTAGGAGTGTGAGTAACACAACTGCTGATGTTATCTTAAAACTTTACTTGTCATTAGTGAGACCCCATATGGATTATGCTGTCCAATTTTGGTGTCCATATTACAGAATGGACATAGATTCATTGGAGAGAGTACAGCGTAGAATGACAAAAATGATCCATAATATTAGAAATCTTTTGTATGAAGAAAGGTTGAAGAAATTAGGTTTACATTCGTTAGAGAGACGCAGAGTTAGAGGGGATATGATAGAGGTGTTCAAGTGGGTTAGTGGGATTAACAAAGGGGACATGACAAATGTACTAAAGCTCAGTGATAGCGAAAGAGCTCGTACCAATCGTTTCAAATTAGATAAATTTTGTTTCAGAAAAGATATAGGCAAATATTGGTTTGGTAACAGAGTTGTAGATGGGTGGAATGGACTACCAAGTGCTATAGTGGGATCTAAAACGGTAGGGAGCTTTAAGATAAAATTGGATAAGCATATGGACGAGAAGGGTTGGGTGTGAAGGGGGATCAGCCGGGTTGGGCCAATCAGCGCTCTGCAGACCCCCATAATCCTGCATTAATCTCTAACCATTTTGGTAAGATGATCCTCAGGGTATTAGAGTGTTGAGCCTAAAATTGGGCTTGTAATTGAACTGGGGTTGTGTGGAACAGGAATCTGCCTTGCTTAGGCCAATCGGCTTTCTGCAGACTCCCATTTTTTTATGTTCTTATGTTCTTATGTTATAACTTATAAGAAAAATAGGTCCACTACAATGTCATTGGAAAACGCTATAAACTTTCAAAGTAGCCCCAGAGAATTTCTAGTGGTTTGCATTTCCCAATGTTGATATGTATGATAAAGGTGTTTGTTATTAGCATATACATTTGGATATCAATGCAAATATAATTAAACCGTTTTGAGAGGAAGGGAGAAGGAAAGGGAAATACGAACTAAATGGACGAATACATCGAAGAGACTTATACACGAAAGCTTGACTATAATATCTGTAGATAGAGTATTTATTAATCAAAAGAATAAGTATTCGGTAATGTTTACTCTATATATTCATCTAAACATATGACAAAAAAAAAATGACCCGCAGAGCCACTTCACCTATGTTGTGCAAATTCCCATTACAAGCAACCCAATTCCTCGATATGACAATCAAAGGTTTGATGTTCTCCACTTCCCTTTACCTAATAAATTGTTTCTCTGCGTATGAAAGAGACAAGAGGCAAAACTACTTATAAACAATTTGACGTCCTTTTGTCCCCCTTACCCCAGTCAGAACAGAATGCTTAGTACAGAACCATATTTAAGGTGCACTGGAATGTAACTGCAGGACACGCAAAACTTAAATCAAAGTCATAGGGTGAGGGATAGACACATTTACGGAGTGATTTTCATACTTTACTTGTTGAGCTGAAAAATTACAGGGAAATTTAAGTTAACTGTTGGCTTTGAATGGTGGGCAGAAAAGTGGTGGGAATGAGTTACGAAGCGGGTGGCCCTCTGTCTCTGCAGAGTGAGAGGTATACGCTGGGACAGCTGTGAAGAACACTGATTATAATAAAGGCATAACAGTAATATACATGCAATTTTCACAATGTGGAGAGATTGTAGACAATATGGTGGCGAAGAGTAGAGATTACATGCCTTTGACTGCACCCTTTCAGAGGCATTTTTCATAATTATGCGAACAATACCTGATACGCTTACAACAGTGTCCCTGTACGGAGAAAGAGGCTGTACGGGGATAAAGGGGTAACAGACGATTGAGCAAAGCTAACCTCTGGGAAACTTTTTAATCAACAATGCTAATATGATCTTTGAAAGACACACACACACACACTTGTGTTTCGATAAACACTAATGTTTCACTGCATGCATGCGCATATCAGTATATGTTATGGCTCTAGCCACCCCTCTCTCTCTCTCTCTGTGTAGGAATAGTGGTTTGGCAGGAGAGTCCCAGGGACCGCACTTTCTACCAATTATTATCATTCGCGTTACAGGTTGCCAGGGTAGCTCATGACAAAGATATAGCCACTGATATTTTAACAACCAATCATGTTATGACTTATACCTATTGGCTTCTGGAAGAGAAAAACATGCGTAGGAACTATTTAAGATATACCGAAATTTAGCAACCACGCTAGGCCTGAAGAGACCATAATTATATCACAATTCCATGTGGCAGCTGTATGTGTGTGTGTGTGTGTGTGTCAGGGGTTTAAATGCCGATATAACTATGTTAACGTTAAATATCTCATGATTAAGTCTATGCAAGGGTAATTATATATTATGTGCAGTAAAATGTATAAGTTAGATAAGAGACTGTCGCTCTATATAATCATTAATAACTATATGCGTAACCATAAACCGAGTGCACTGTGAGTGATGGCAGATAATATCTGTAGGATGGTGACTCCGAGGATCATTAGTTTGTAAAAACCTGTTGGGTATTGTTAAGGTGTCCATTATGTGGGCTGCTGGATCACTATACTCTGTTTCAGCGACGCTGAGGTGAGATGTTAATAAGTCTATCTGATTGGTTCATGCGATAGTGTTCAATGTCTCATCCTTTAGTAATTATTAATTCTTAAAGGATTAAATAATCACGGTCGCACAAGTCAATCAGCTGGAACTATTGACATTTACCTGGTCGCTGAAACAGTATAGTCATTAGTATATAACATACAGCACCTGGTCATGCTAATGCTACCACAGAAAGTGTACCAGGCAGTCAGACAGTCAATAGCCAACCCTTCATTCCCGTTAAATAGATGGGGAGGATTAGCAAGGGCCATCAGAAAGGGAACAATGATGACCGGGAGAAAATTAATACAATAAACACCTGCCAAAGCAAGTATCTTAACATTCGGAACAACATTCACCAGGCCTCAATATCATTGACTTCACCTCAGATGATATACACTTCCACAACAAAGTCTCTTCACAACATCGGGGATGATGACCTTCCTGGTTTGTCAATTAAAAGGTTACAATTACCTTCACATGTTCTTCCTAACAAACCTCCATTCATTCCTGTAACAACAATCGCATATACAGTAATGTCCGTGTTAATAGTTCATACATCGACCATGAACCTCCCGACGATGGTTCACCCTTATTGTTTTGGCTGCAATCATACATTTTATTGAGACTAGTGCTTGATAATTTCATTCAGCACTGGAGCCACGGCGGTCGAGTGGTTCGATCCCAGCTAAGGCTGACATATTTAGTGTGTGTGAAACTCAGGTGTCTGAGGCAACTGCCATCAGCCCCTTCTCTGTATCCTCTTACTTGCTCTATCCTAGTTTCAAAGCCAAAGGCAGATGTTGTGCATACATGCACAACAAACTCACTTGCTCTCGTATTTCCGATTTTGGGTCCTCTGAATTCTCCACTTTTTGGCTCAAACTTTCCTGTCATTCTCATATTAAATATTTATGTCTTTCCCCTAACTCTACCGACTTTCCCAAATTGTTTGATTATCTAAACTCTAAAGTGGAACACATTCTAGCCATTTCTCCTTTTTCTGAATCTCCATTTTAGGAGATTTCAACGTTCATCACCACCAATGGCTTTCCTCTAATTCTACTGACCAACTTGGTGAACAAGCCTACGTCTTTTCTATCCTAAATGACCTAGAGCAGTTGGTTCAGCAATCTACCCGTATCCCGGATCGCCTCGGAGATTGGCCCAACATTCTTGACTTGTTTCTAACTTCTAACCCTTCTTCTTATACTGTCGATCTTTTCTCTCCTTTGGGCTCCTCCGACCATAAACTTATCTCTGTCATCTGTCCTATCTCTCCAGTACGGCCACCTGATCCTCTTAGCAGGCGGCACTTGTGGCACTTTGTCGCTGACGACTGGGAGACTCTCTGGCAGTACTTCTTTGATTTCCCATGGAATTAATTTTGCTTCTGTGGCCGAGGACCCTCGGAGAGTGCTGAACGCATTACCGAGGTAATCCTATCGGGCATGGAGGCATACATTCCATTTTCTTTCTCTCTGACTAGTGCAAAAATTCTTGGTTTACTCATGCTTTTTCTACTGCTGTCCCCAATAAGGAGGAAGCATTTAAACGGTACCGACGCCTTAAAACTCAAGAATCTCATTCTTCCTATGTTTCTGCCCGGAATCAAGCCAAATCTGTTCTTCGACTTGCCAAACACTCTTTCATCAATAATAAATGCACTGAACTATCCAACTCTAGCTCTTCCCAAGCTTTCTAGCATCTAGCCTAAAACCTCTCCGACAATTTTTCTTCCTCGTTTTTCCCTCCCCTTTCCCACTCTGATGGCACAACCATCACTTCTTCCTCTGACAAAGCTGAACTATTCGCTCAAACTTTCGCTAAAAACTCCACCTTGGATGATTCCGGTGCTATTCATCCCTCTCCACCGCCCTCTCTCCTACTTATGCCTAATATCCTAATCTCTTCTAAATATGTACTTTCTATTCTCTCTGGGTGCATAGAAGGCGTATGGTCCGAATGGTGTTCCTCCTGTTGTACTCAAAAACTGTTCTTTCGTGCTGACTCCCTGCCTAGGCAAATTTTTTTGTCTCTGTCTCTTCTCTAACGTCTTCCCTTCTTGCTGGAAGTTCGCTCTCATTCAACCTGTCCCAAAGAAGGGTGACCATTCTCAACCCTCCAACTATCGTCCAATTGCTCTCATCTCTTGTGTCTCTAAAGTTTTTGAAACTATTCTTACTTTCAAATTTCTTAAGCATTTATCTGCTCATAATCTACTCTCAGATCGCCAGTATGGCTTCCTTAATTTTAAATTAAGGGTCGCTCTATTGGAGATCTTCTTTCATATCTTACCAACTCCTGGTCATCCTCCTTTCGGGACTTCGGTGAGACCTTTTCTATTGCGCTAGACATATCGAAGGCCTTCAATGTAAGAGTTATAGAGTTATAATAGTTTCTACCGTATTTTGTCATTATTATGTAATTCACTTCCATTCTCTCGTATACTATTCGTGTATTTCTATGTAATATTCCCTAATATCAATATGTCCTTTTTCTTTATCCGTATAACGTTTATCCTTAGAACGTGGCGACCACCTAAATTACATAATTGTGTTAATAGTTCTACTCAGTCTTTCTTAACTCCTTCCGTACCGGCGACGTTTTATTTTTTTTTCTTCTAGCTACTATTAGACGATATGTTTCAGCTTAAAAAGGGCCTCTAGCAATTAAGCGGCTTTGAACTATCTCAATTAACCCTTTATTCTACCACAGATCCTTCTTAAGCTGCACAAAAGCATCTAAATATAGCTAGAATAAAATGAAAAAGACGTCGCGGTACAGAAGGGGTTAAACCTATCCTACGATTACCTTATCTCAGAGAACCTAATCTGTTTACAATAGCAGTACTCGGCTAAATTATACGAGGTTAAGGGGAGATGGGACTTTTTTCTGTTCCCCCTTCTTTCTCAAGTTTAGCCCCATTAGTTTTCTGTTCGTGTCATTTAGGTGTCGATTTTTTCCTGGCAAGCGATAGCGATATATTAGTGTAAGTCTGTATGAATGAATGGGTATTCGTTCTGTAAAGAGGGATGTGGGTGGTCATTTTGAGTTTGCTAGATGTAGTAATAGTTTATAGTACAACCTTTAATACAATTAAATGATCGTATGAATCGTTACCATAATAATTAAAATCTATTGTATATGCCAATACAAAATAGTCAAAAGTATATAACTTCAGAAGAATATTTACATATTTAGAATTACATGTAATGCAGACAGTAGCCATCATACATTAACCAACCTTATTTCACCAATATGGAGCCTGGATATTTCGATTTGCTTCATATATATGGTGACGGGTCAACTCAACCAGTAGACCATTTCAACCAGTATCAAATCAACCAATACGGTTAGGTTAGGTTAGTACTATATTTTGGCACTGGTTTGGTTGGTCTGGGTTAATTTGGCACTGGTTGAGAGCTACTGGTTGAAATGGTCTACTGGTTGAGATGACATGGAACCCATATATATTTGTGCGAGAGATTAGGAATGTCAACGAATCATGCTAAAATGTGAAGTTATGCACGACACAAATATATTGTTAACAGGATTATAAGCATAATGCAAAATAATTAGCCAAAATACAAGTTTCAGTCCATTTTCATAAATATAGATCAGGCACGGATTATGTAAAGTAATCGATATAGGTGTGTCTCATGGTAGAGCAAGGAAATAATCTGATTATTATCATACGATTGTGACACAATTTGTAAAAGTCTACCCAACATGTCACGTTTAACAAATATGTAAAAAGGAAAACAAGCAACAACATATCTACTGATCCTTAGGAAGCTGCTTGGATATATGATTGCAAAAGAGCAGATACACACATAATGATATGGAGTAAAATAAGTCCACATATAACGTCATTGTCACCATATAAGGCATTGTTTTTTTCTTCTGTGTTAGACACATTATACTTGCGTGACCCGCCATCGAATGTTGTCATATTTGATAACTTGCATCTACTATTGGCCTATATATAACCTGTTTAAAAGCCATATTATCATTTGGTGTCACATAAGTCGTGGGGATAAATATGCTATAATTAATGATATAGTATAGATTTTCGCCTACCCTTATGACTTCAGAAAGCTACCTTACATTTGTTATTTTTAAAAATGTACTATTTATTTAAACTAATACAGTATTGTTTTTCCCTTTATATGTAGTGCAATCTCAGACAACTAATAACATATTCTTATGCAATTGACAACAGTGATAGTCATTGGTCGACCATCACTCTCTAACCTCGGAAACACAAACTACGTCAACTAAGCATTACTCTTGGCATAATTGGTAATCACACACACACACACACACACACACACACTCAGAATATTGTGTGCCTCAATAAGCATTATCGGAGTGAATATTCTTTGTATAGTTAATTATTTTTGGTTGTAACATGGAACACTTAGCAAAGTCATTATTTAGCAACAGTACTAAATGTATGCTACGCAATTGAGATATATATCATAAGCATATATTGCGTGACACCTCATGTAATAGTGGGTGGACATAACAATAGCCATTATGTGCGTTTGCGTATGCGTGCGTGTGTGCATGCCTGCTTGTTTGCATATGCTTGTGGCGTGTTATAGTGTAGTAATTATAGTTCAGAAATATATACATATAAGTATATGTTGTAAGAACAGAAATATAAAGTCTTTAAGGTATATTTCTTTCAATATAGTATTTATTCAAGTTATATACAGAATATTAAGCAACATGACATTTAACAAATGTGTATGAGGGAGACAAAAGGAAGGTTGCCTGTAACGAGTATCTCCCCAAAAGCCAAAAGAGTGACAGAGCCAAATTCAAGGGACGTTGTGGTAAAAGAAATGCCAGGACACACGAAGATTAAAATAGATTAAGTCATAGGATAAATGAAAAATTGATTAAGGGAGAAGTTCCAGAGTTCACTTGTTGAGTAGAAGAAAGACTGAGAATGCCAATTCTTGGCTATGAGAGCTGGACAAAATAGGAGTGGGACTGTGTTGCAAGGCGGGTGCCTGGCACTCACCGGAAGTGACTGACATGATCCAAATTATTTATCATGTATTCACCCATGCATTGGACAAGTCTACATAACAATATATTCATTGTAATGAATCATAGACATTATTAATGCAAACCGACACTCCTATATTATCATTGCTGCTGTTCCGTTCTCTGTTTAAACTGTTTCTTAACCCACCGTTCTAAACACGTGTAAGATAATATATATGGAGAGCTTAAGTCTAATGTTAATAACGTTAATATTAGCACACCCATATGTATAATTTATCTTTATATATCAATATTTTGTTTCATGTATAGATGACTGTCATCATGGTTTCTATGAAAACGAGAGCTTGTTGGTAGTTTGGGAATATAATCACAGTAAATTAAGGTCACACTACTATTACACCAAAAGTAAACGTCTACAAACACATTATTCTCTACAATGATATTTTTCGTATGTTAATTGCCAAATCAAATTACCACAGTAATCCTTTGTATTTTAATTAGTATAACTATAATAATGGTTTCCAATGCAAGTCACGAGGATATATTGTCTCCAGGCATACCAACAGTTATATTATGCAAATTTTTCTAATCAAAACAACTTCACAGGAAGCACATCAAGCACTTGCTATTTTTTAGCATTGAAAGATAATGCAGGTGGGTCAAAACCATTATATTGTTAAGGACAGTAAAGATAGCGGGTATATATTGATATCGTGACACATGTTGGCATGCCTGAACAGCTGTAAGTGTGGCATTTTCAGAGGTGTTAGGGTGGCGAGGAATTGAACCATACCATTTTCAACTTTATGTCATGATACAAAAGAGATCAAAATAGTATAAACGTCTAGTGAGGTAACGGAGGTTTGATGATGCAGAGTATTTCAGTCCTTATCTAGCTGTGCAATAGATCGTTCATACAATCAATCATAAAATACGGTTGCCAGCTTCATTTTAATTTTTGACTACCAATTTTCCTGAATGGCATAGAATACATAGTAATTTGCTTTATTATATATACCTACGGTAGTTCATCAACTAATTTACTTTCGGAATACGATTCTCTTGAGTCAATAGGCATAGGCCAAATAAA
>JBAKBP010018797.1:30000-45959 GCA_037953745.1 Lithodes maja
AGACCTGGGCACGAGACTGAACGGATTACCAGCGCTACTACAGTGTCCCAGGGGTGCTCTCTCGCCACACTCGAGAGTACAGTCACGTTCAAGAGTTGCAGAGGAGGAGAATGTGGTGTGCCATGCATGATAGGGCGATACAAGCGGACGACAGTGGTATTGACAACTCCTAAGTGATCTTCGCCTTACAACTGGGAGCAACCGGGAAGACTGTGACTGAGTGTGGGTGGCTACTGGATGATCCACACCGGCGACTCGTGGCGAAGACGTGGGTGTGTCACCGTGTGTGTGATAGGACTACGTATGGATGGCTACTGGAGGATCTACACTGGTAACTCGTGGCGACGACTTGGGTGGGAGTGACGTGGTTGTGGCTTCCTAGCGACGTGCCTGTGTGTGTGTGTGTGGAACATCAAGGCAGCGAGGACGTGGTTGTGGCTTCCTAGTGACGTGCCTGTGTGTGTGTGTGGAACGTCGAGACAGCGAGGACGTGGATGTGGGATAACTTATTCAATTTGAAGGCACTTATATGTTAATATACCAGAAAAAATGCATTTGTTTCCCCGTTATTTTCCTAGGGTGCGGAGTTATTATCTAATGGTAGTAATACAATAACATTTTCATAATCAGAGTATCTTAATTTCTAACAATTTGTAGCCCGAACAGGGACATCTATGTTCCAGTTATTGTTTTTGCCTATTCAAACTCTCCGCTATCTCAGTAAGAGAAGAACTCTCCCACTAATTATTATTAAATCATGGATAAGACCGTCGAAATTTTAATTAAATAAGCTAAGCTATTAGGTCATGAATTAGGGTTCCCACATCGACGCCTATGTTCAAAGAGTGCAAGATGAACAAAGAGAGGAAAGAGCAGCAGTGAGAGAGTTAAAGAAATTAGAATTGCAAGCTCAAATTGCGGCAAGTAATGCAACTATTGCAGCTGCAAACCCCAAGACTAGTGAACCTGTTATAAAGTCACCAAAACTTCCTGTGTTTGATGACACAAGAGATGAGATTGACTCTTATTTTGTTCGTTTTGAAAGAATAGGACAGGACTCAAAATGGCCACAGAACTTATGGGCATTGCATCTTTCTGCATTACTGACAGGGCGAGCTCTAGAAATTTATAATCAGCAACCTTCAGGAGCAACCGAGTACAAGGAGCTTAAGGAGAGTTTACTGAAAGGATTCAGTTTCACAGCAGAAGAGTGTCGCAAACGGTTCCGTAGTGCAAAGCTAAAGAACAATGAAACAGCAAAGCAGTGTGGAGCACGCCTAAATAAGTTATTGAGGCAATGGTGTGACCTAAATGGATGTGAAAAGAGTGAGCAAGGATTATTGGGTCTATTAGCTCGTGAGCAGTTTTTGAGTATGTGTCCCCTTTCATTTCAAGCACTTTTAAAGGAAAGAGACTTAACAAATTTCGATTCCATGTGTACAATGGCAGATCGATGGATAGATGCACATGGCCACCCTGCAGAAATTAATGAGAATGGTGAAGGGATAAGGAAGAATCAGAAGGAAGGCTCTTCAAGATCACGGATTTTATGCTGGACATGTGGTAAACCAGGACATAGAGCTTATAACTGTAAATTTATCAATACAGGTGCAGCTGGTGCGGAACTATATGCAACAACAACAGAAGCTACAACTTCATCATTGCAGGTATCAGGGAATGGAGTGACCACAGTTGCTGGTAAGGGAATTCATTCTAGGGATTCACTCAAACTGGCTGAAGGATATGTGGAAGGCAAATTAGTAACAGTCATGAGAGATCAAGGCAGCAACAAGTGTGTCGTCGCTTAAAGGTTGGTTCCCCCTGGAAGTAAAACTGGTAACATGGTTAGGTTAACCATGATAAATGGATGGACAGTCTCACTTCCAGAAGTTGTAATAGAAGTACACACACCATTCTTTGAAGGTAAAGTTACTGCAGTACAGTGTCAGAATCCAGTATACGATTTAATCATCTTAATAAATTGAGGTCAATGTTTGTCTGTTTGTCAGTTACCCGACCTTTGTTACTAAACTCCTCCCACAGTTTTGGTGCCAGGTGAGAGTGTGGGGCACCGTTGGAAAGCCCAGGCTTTGGAGATGGTTTTAGGCTAGTTTAGTGGAAATCAGAGACACTTTTGTTTAATACAATTTTCGGCAGAACTTATGTAGTAAACGGGAGCGAAATAAATGCGAAAAATTGCCGTTTGGGGCAGAAGGAGGCCTCCGATCGAAAAGGTGTATGGAACGAAAGTTGTTCGCAGCCCCCCAAAATGGGGGTACGGATGAGGTCAGATCCAATATCGGAGGTTATTTAGCGGCCGAAATCGAGGTCGCCGTTTAATGAGGCACAGGGAGGTCGAGGCCGGTGATTATGGTAGTAGTAGTATTGTGATGATTGTGGTAGTAGTGATTGATGATGGTGATTATGGTAGTAGTAGTGATGGTGATTATGGTGATTACCCGGGCAATGCCGGGTACCCCTGCTAGTTGCTAATATTCTTGGTGCAACAGATGAGGTAAATAATGATTTTTATACAGATGAGCAGCGTGTGACAACCCCACACTGTGTAACAGCAGCAGCAGTGACAAGATCTAGAGCTAAACAAGGTGAGGCATCAATAAAACCATTGAAAGTAAAGGAACTGAATCCTTGTATTGATGTATCAGTAGATTAATTCATCAAGGAACAAGAGGATGACAAGACATTAAACAGCATTAGGAGACTCATTGTAGAAGAGAGATTATTCACACTTCGTGGACGAGTCTCATGCTTTGCTAAAAGGTCTCAACGACTGTACTGTATAGAGAAATCGAAAGGAATGGCGTGACTTATGCTGGGGTCACACATTCACGTATATGCTCCCGTATGCTCCCGTACGAAGGTTTATTGGTAGTTGGCAACCGAGTACGTAAAACGTAAGGGCTTAGTACGCAAAACGTAAATTAAATTGTGTCTAGTCGTGGGGGTTGGTACGCATGGCGGGAGTAGCCACGCTGGTCTTGGAGGTGGATGGTGCGGCCAAGGTCGCCCGGTATGTTTTGGATTTCGAATCAGATACGGGGCTCGCGCTCACGTATGTCAAAAGTCGGGAAAGCATACGTTTTACCTGGCTAGCTGCTACGTCTTACGGGTGCAGCCCCGTAAAACGTAGCAGCTAGACAGGTAAAACGTAAGTTTCTCCCGCCAATCGTACAATGTTCACGTAAAACGGGAAAGTGAAAGTAAGTCCGGCCGCATCTGGCTACACCGCCGCACTGCGTGTTGGCGGGAAGACGCGGCAACGTTGTACGGGGGGTATATAAGAAGGAGCGGGGGACACTCCCGTCATACCTCTCACCACACCGGAGCAGCAAACAACAAGCCAACCCTGCCACCTGCTTGCCACCCTTTGCACCCTGCCCTGCCCTGCTTGTCACCCTCTGCACCCTGCCCTGCCCTGCCCTGCCCTGTACCATGCAGAAGAAAGGCGTGAAGAAGGCCAGGAAGGCTTCGCCTGCCACCTCGACGTCTGACACATCACCTGGTGACCCCTCTCAGCCCGGTCCCTCCAACTCTGACCCCTCTCAGCCTGGCCCCTCCAACTCTGACCCCTCTCAGCCTGGCCCCTCGACGCCTGAAGATGAAATTGTTCTTGACCTCGGCCCCGATAGTGGAGAGCTCGAGGTTGAAGTGGATGATGAGACTGATGATGAGGAAGAAGAGGAGGAAGAAGTAGAACCTGCACCTACCAACAGCCAGGCTCCAACAAAGAAACGGCGCAGGAAGAAGACGAACGTGATACTAACGGAGGAGACGGAGAGGATGCTGGCTGATTGGATTGAGCTGGATAGCTGGATGGGCCTTTCATTTATGACAAGGGGGACCCCAGGCACAAGAACAAGGAACATTATAGAGTCTGTATGGGCGGAGAAGGCTGCGACCATGGACCCACCAATGACCGCCTTCGATTTGAAGACCTGGTGGGGATCTCTCCGCTCCAGGTTCGGCCGGCTCAGCAAGTTGAAGAGTGGTGATGGGGCCAAACGACTGACTGAGAGGGAGAAGTGGATCCTCAGCATGTTCCACTTCATGAAGCCACACATCGTCCGTCAAAAGAAGCCCCGGTCACTTGGTATGCCTCAGGTACGTTGATATTTTTTATGTTTTCAAACCCTTCCACAGTGACAGTGTCAGTTTTAGGTTATTTTCGTAATTATTTTGCTTATAATGATGCTATTATTGTGTTCAATTTATCGTGTTAAACTTCAAATATTTGTTAATGAAACGCATAATAACTCAAACCAGTTTATTTATGTTATTTTAAAGGTTACAAGGATGAATGCTTATGTTGAATTTTATTTTAAATGTTATTTACATAAATAAGTACATGTTACTAATTCTACATTCATGTCACAACAGTCTGCTGCCCAGGCTGCAGCACCAGCGCCTGCTGCTGTTCCTGTCCCTGACCGCACCCCAACACCTCCTGTCCCAGTCTACGAGGTGGATGACCCCTCTGCCGGCAGTCAGGAAGAGGAGGACACACCCCCAGCCATCGCCCAGCCTGCACGGAAGGTGAAGAAGGGGAAGCCTCCTGGTGCTGTCCCTTCAACATCAACACACGGGACCCTGGAGCAAGTGAGTAGAGAAAATATTAGTTACATTGTTCATTGGTGGCACCCCATTGCAATTCCATGCTATTATTAGATAAAGTGTTTCTGTTTCCAAAGTTATTACAATAACATAAATTAAAAATAATACTAAAGATGTCATGATTTCACACCATACTATCGACAATAACTTTGAACATATTTTGTTCCCACAATACCACAACATTTCATTGGTTAAAATAAATGTGTTGTCAAATATGAAAATATTATGTTTCGTGTGTTTAATGTTCTCTTGTTTCTTGTTCAACGTCCTCGTGAATTCTGAGAAGCTGCGCCAGAATCTGGGTCAGGCGTTCGATGTGGTCGAGGACCAGGACCATAAGTATTGGCGCTACTCCCTGGAGGGCATGGTGAAAGACTGTGTGGGGCTGCCTCCAGCTTATAACACCACACTCAAGTTGGAACTGTTGGCAGCCATCGACTGGTTCAAGGTTGCCCATGTGGAGGGAGTGCCCCGGCCTGGTCCGGACCTCTTGCTCCACGCCCACAGGAGCTTTGGCTTTCCGGCGCCCCTACCCCAACCCGTGGCACAGCAGCATCCGACAGTGATGTACCAGGGCACTCCGGCAACCACCCTGCCTCATCCCACCCTGTCGACCCAGCCCCAGCCTGGTCTTGGGGGCATCGTGCTAGCTGCAGACCAGGTTGCAGCCTTGAAGTCATTGCTGGTGCAGCCACCTGTAACGACACCCCCTCGCCAATTCGTCCCGCCTACTGCCTCCACACCCAGCCAACCGTCTTTCGACCTGGGGCAGTTTGGCAACACATTCCTAGAAATGCTGGCGGCTCAAAAATCACCTGCACCTGTCATTGTAGGTACGCCTGTGTCTGCCATAGATCCCCTGAATGAGACACAGGAGATCCCCAAGCATTAATCATACCCTCTGTATGTATATATATATAAATGTTAATGTGTATTTGTTAAAAATATATGTATTTGTGTAATGACGTGTGTGTTTCTATTTCCAATATTTTATCATAATTGTTGATTAATAAGATGACAAATAAAATCTATAATGAAAGTAATGAGCATACAAAATAAATAATTCATTTAAACGCAATAATGATGATATGGTTAATACTAATTATGAAAATCATTGATGGACAACTTACATTAAATATAACTGTTAGACATAAAGTACAAAACAAAGGTAACATGGAAAACATAGCAAAATTGAATGCAATTAGAAAGTCAAAGATGTAAAATTAAATAAGCATAGTACAATTTAAGTACACATATAATTTAAACAAAATAGGAAGAACATAAACATTAGAGAAAATGCACTTTCAAAGATACAATTACAATACAAAGCAAACTAGCAAAGCCTCGATGTATTTAAAAGTAAATGTAACTCACCTAAATCCGGTCATCCTGCCAAGCCACAGATCCTTGAGGGGAATTGAAGTAGGTCTTGAGGTAGTTGCGTTGAGCCTTGGCAAGCATGGTTGCAGTGTTGCGGGTCACGGGTGGGATGTTGTTTCCTACAGGTGGGTCAGTCCTCCAGGCGGCAGGTATGAGTTGGTGGGTGTGTGGGTCCTCTTGATCTACCTCTGATTGGGGTGGGCATCGGCCTCGTAGGATGTTGTGCAGAATGCATGAGGCCAACACAACAACCTCTACACGTTCAGGTTTTAGAGATATTGCAGTGTGGAAAACCCGGAAGCGGTTGGCAAGAATGCCAAAGGCGTTCTCTACCGTCCGGCGGGCCCTGCTGATTCTGTAGTTGTATATTCGTTCCTGCTTCGTGAGGGATCGTAGGGGGTAGGGCTTCATCATGTAGGCGCGCAGAGGGAATGCATCATCACCTACTAAGAAGTATTCCGTGGGTGGTCCAGTGGGGTCGGTAGAGATGACCTCGGCGGGTGGCAGATTTGCGTCCTGTTTCTCAAGCAAGTTAGACAGACTGGTGTGTGCAAAGCCACCACCATCAGACTCTGACCCTATGGCACCAACGTCGACATATATGAACTTGTAGTTGGAGTCAACAATTGCCATCAGGACAATGGAAAAAAACTTCTTGTAGTTGAAGTAATATGTGCCACCAAAGTTTGGGTTTCGGATCCGTATGTGTTTGCCATCAATGGCTCCTACACAATGCGGCAGATTCCATCGTTCCTCATAGCCGCTGGCAACCTCCTTCCATGCAGCAGGCGATTGTGGCGTCTTGATCTCCTGATCTCCGTAGACAGAAATGATGGCCTGGCAGGTGTCGGGAACAATTTGGCTGATGGTGTTGTGGGCAACATGAAAGTTGTATTGCAGGCTCTTATATGAATCACCCGTAGCGAGGAAACGTAGGGTGATGGCCACCCGCAGACCAGGAGGTATGGGGTTCCGCCAGAATGTAGGTTTCCTCTGAATGAGGGGTGTGACACGTTCCACTATCTCATCAAATAGTTGTTTGTCTACCCGGGTGAAGTTTTTGTACAGTTGTGGACATTCTGTGGCCAACTCTTGCATCAGCTTCTCATAATGGCCATGTTCAGGCCTTCGTTGTAGATATGGCCACACCCACACTGTCCTCTTGCTCCTTTCCTTCTTCTTCTCTTCTTCTTCATGGATGTGGTTTGCTATTGCAAGCAGTTCTAACATTTCTATGTAGGAAATGATCCATTGAATTAGCCGGGTGTTATGCCTGTTCTCCGGTTTGATTAGGGAGTTCACCATCTTGAACTCCTCCAGGATGTATTCCGTGATGTTCTTCATGGTGCCGAGTCAGGAGTGGGAATGGGAACGTTGTGGCCAGCCATGCCCTTTTCTAGTTCCCAGATTCCAACCAAGATATACGTGGTTGACAAAGACTGTCTTTGTCTGTGTTTGGACAGACGGGGTGTGCCTACGATTGTCCGGACACGGTCCACGTAATGCCTACAAACTCACAAGACGTACGGCCTCAGCTACGTAGGTCTTTTGGGGGCGTGGCCATGGGCGTGGCCTATGTTCCCGCAAATCGGGCAGCCCAGGCGGACTAACGGGGACATGCTTACGCAAGTCGCAAGCACGTACGTAGCTCCATACGACTACATTACGTCTGACGTAACACTGGCCCCGTTACGGTACGTATGTCGGGAAGTGCAATAGTCTTCCTCTATACGGGCGTACACGGCCGGACTACGCCCGTCATTACACAAACTTGGCGATCACGCCTGACGGGAGCATACGGGAGCGATATACGTGAATGTGTGACCCCAGCATAAGACTGTGAGTGAATGTGAAAGAGAGAGAGAGAGGCAGATCATTACAGCTGATATTCTTGTACCCCACGTTGTCTATAGAGACTTATTTTGAGAATAAAATTATGCAGTATATTGTATTAATAAATTCCTAATATATTTTAAATGTTGGCCATTGAAAGCATGTGCAATGATGGTTTAACAATTATTTGCAATGAATGAGAACAATCGTTGCTAATCACTAACTGCCAGCTAGAGAAGGAGGGTGGGGGAGTTGGGGAAAGTTTGGGGGTGGAAGGTGGAGGTAGACTTGGACCCGACTCCCCACTTCCACCTGCCCAGGGTGGGGTAGGGGAAGGATCGAAGGACTCACCCCTGATCAACTTATAGTACGCGTGAGTGTACATATCAGGTTATACTTTAATTTCATAAAGATAGGTAAATCCATGATCAATGTCAACCTCAATAATCATATATAAAAATTATAAAATACATTTGTATCTTATAATATTAGGTTTAGAAAGATATATAGATTAGGAGTTTGGCTAAGGTGAACCTAATTCAACCTTTCCACGGCTAAACAATCGTATCAGAAATATTTCGAATCTATATTTTCTGTTTCATGAATTCCCTAAGGATTCTGTGCAACCCCTGGCTACACAGATTGCCGGCAGCCTATTCCAACATGGTACCGTACAGTTGACGCCAAAAGTACCCGGGCCCCAGCATATTAACCACTTGAGGATTTTACACGCAATTTGTGTATATTTGCGGTGCTATTATTAGACTATTTTATTATCTATGTTTGTATTAATTTCACCACACCAACAAGCACCTCCAATGAAACCAATGAAAGCATGTATGTGATCCACCGGAATTCGAACCTGGTTATCACACACAGATTTTTAGACACCTTAACCATTACACCACCAAGACGGTTTGCCCTAGTTTGAAGCCTGTTTATTGCTGGAGGAACTTTTTAAACTGAATAAAATAGTCTAACAGTTGCCAGAATATGATGAAAAGGACATCGCCGGTATAGAATGAGTTAAGTGTTCGCTAAGACCCATACCCAGCCATCAGTCAAACGAATCGAACAATAACCTGAGTTCATGTGTTCAGTGTGAGGTGTGAGGTGTGAGTTCATGTGTTCAGTGTGAGGTGTGAGGTGTGAGTTCATGTGTTCAGTGTTCAGTGTGAGGTGTGAGTTCATGTGTTCAGTGTGAGGTCGCCCATTGTATTCGGCAAATCTGGGTCCGGCATCTTATTAACCCCTGCTGTACCGGCGACGTCGTATATATTGTATTCTAGACATATTTAGACGATTTCCGGCAGTTTAAGAAGGATCTGTTGTAGTATATGGGTTTATTGAGATAGTTCGAAACCTTATACTTGCTAGAGATTCCTCCTAAACTGAATGAAATTGATTAGTAGTAGCCATAATTAAAACAACAAATGTCGACGGTACAGGTGTCAAGGGGAGGCAGACCGTTTGTCTGGACACCCTTCCCCCTAATATTTAGCCCCACTAGTTTTGAGATTATAAGACGTCCGGCCCATTAGTTTGGCGATGTTAACACCTTTCGCCCCATTTCGTTGTTAATTTTAAGACCTTTCGTGCCATTTAGGTCTCGATTTTTTCCTGGCGAGCGATAGCGAGCCTGCAATTTTATGTTTTCTACCGAAAAATGTACAAATTTATCTTGAAGAGGGGTCTAGGGTGTGTTTTTCTAAGCTTGATGGAGGTCTAGGGAGGAAACTAAAAACATATATGAATAAATGAATTAATAGACCAAACAAACGGCCAGTCTCCCCTTAAGTAAACTAAAACAAAACAAAAATAGCTACTTGAAATAATCTACCTCCAATCTAGTCGCTTACATTACCATTACAAAATTCACCCGTAATATTACCTAAATATAGTTATATTTGTGTATATCCGGTTTAAGTCAGTACTTTTGTTAATAACTCTTATCAAACCAAACTCTTGCAACTCTCATAATACTTCCTGCTATCTCCCCTTCGAGCTGATGTACTAGACATATATTATGACTGTGATCCTTTGGTACAATATTAATATCTCCCGACTACTCTATATAATCGGAAGTACGCCAACACGACCCCAGTCCTAAACGGTCACAACCAAAACGGCCACAGTACCGTACTAGGCCCAAATAGTCTAGGCTTGGATATGTTAGGCTTACTTAAGTCATACTAGCTTAGGTTTGGTTAGGTTAAGTTCAATCAGGTTAGATTGAGTTAAGTTTGGTTGTTTTGGTTAGATTGGGTTACTAGCCTTTCTCGATTGTGGCCGTTTAGGAGTGTGGCCATTTAGACTTACAATCGTATAACTAATGCTTTACCTTTACCATTCGCTCACTCAGGTATCTCAGGTTTTGGGTTGTGGCCGTTTAGGAGTGCGGCCGTTTAGACTTCCAACCATATAACCAATGTTTTACCTTTACCGATCCCTCACTCAGGTATCTCAGGTTCTCCACTCTTACAATTTAACCCTTCTAGAGTCAGTTAAGTCATTGCTTCCTTTACCTCCTCTCCGCTAATCTAATCTTCTACTCTCTTCATTTACTCTTATCAACGCCCACGTAATATATCTTGGTAGCCTTCCCTCTGCTTCTCTCTGATAAACGACCGAGGTGTACTTTCCCGTTACACATATCCCACCTTCACCCTCCACCATAGCCAATTATTCTGACATATTGGGCCCTTATTTAAGGCCCCGTCACACATTCACGATTTGGACCACGACATGACACGAGAAGCAGTTCTCGTTTAAGTCTGCATGCATTTCGTTACATCTCGTCACGTGTCACAGTGTCTCGTTATCTCGTGGAAGGCTACTAAATTTTAACGGGTCCACTAATTTTGCGTAGCGTCTCGTGACCTGACTTTTTATCGTAGTATGTCATTATGAATACGTTACAAGTTCGTATAGGCCTACTACAGTGTGGCGGTGGCGTTGTTGTGCAGTCGCACCGAAAAATGATGTTGCCAGTGTACTACGAGAACAGATGGTAGTCATCACGTACTGTCACGTAACGCCATCGAACACTAAGAAAGCACACCGACATCTCGAAATAACAGAATTTTCGCACACAAACGACTTTTGACATCTTATCACCAAATTATCCACGTGTTTTTAAAGTAATGGTTATATTTCTCCAAAGTGGCATGAATTTAGTCTCAATACTAATATTTTTGTCACCCATTTCCTACATACATGCCCAAATATTCCACGTGTTTTTAAAGTAATGGTAATATTTCTCCATAATGGCATGAATTTAGTTCCCATACTATTAATTTCTCACCCATTGTCTGCATCCATGCCCATTAAATCAATTGCCCACGTGTTTTTAAAGTAATGGAAATATATCACAAAAATGGCATATATTTAGTCTCTGTATTATTCATTGTTTCCACCCATGTCAGAAACGGGAGTCTACAGAGAACCGACTGGCCCACACACAGCAGATCCCTTTCACCCCCAACTCATCTCGTCCATATGCCTATCTAATTTTATCTTAAGCTCTCTGTCGTTCTTGATCCCACTACAGCACTCGGTAGCCTATTCCACCTATCTAAAAGTCTGTTACCAATGGAAATATTGTATATCACAAAAATGGCATTTGTCCACGTGTTTTGAATGTAATGGTTATATTTGTCCAAAAGGCATGAATTTAGTCCTAGTAGTATTCATTATTCACCCATTTCCTGCATCCATGACCAAACTGTCCACGTGTATTTAAAGTCATGGAAATATATCACAAGAATGGCAAATATTTTGGTCCTCGGCGGTGTTGCCAGGTGTTTGGTCTTTAATATCTGTAGATCAATGAGTTAAATTTCTTGAGATTCTTGAACATTTCTGTATATCATTATTTGATGTAAATCTTGAAAATCTTATTGAAATATTAATGAAACTTAGTAATTATTTTTTTTTGCTTTTAGAAACACACACACTCACACCATTGTATGTATGCATACTCAAGGCACATACCCCATAGCTGGGAGTGGCAGACTCGACATACTGTAGAGGCCGAACATATATAACCTTTAAAGTTTCAATTCTTGGGGTTCGGAACCACTTTCGCGTTCCCTCTACCCTTTCTCTGTCTCGTCTAGTAGGTGAATTTTACAATGGGAGGAGGATTCCTAGCCCCCGCCCCCTAAGTAGGAGAAGAGACACACACACACACACACACACATATATATATTCTGATATAGCTAGTGTAACCCCTTCAGCAGCAGGACATAAGTTTACCTTATAATATGGATGGAGTTAGACAATTTTATGCATTTTAAGAAGGACTTACTTCATTCAGAGATTTAAATGAAATCGTATTTATACCTATAAGTCCCAGAGCTAAAGCAAATTGTCTAATGGTGCCCAGAATACAATTAATGTTATGTCCTGGTAATGAACTGCAAGGCTGGGACCATGGGCTGCTCGGGCCGTTGGGCGATACAGAGTTGCGCCTCCAAAAATAAATATAGGTTAATTAAAATTTGGTGAAAAATCGCACTTTTGAATAACATGTTGTCAAACAAATGTTATATTTTCCAACTTGTCATAGTATTTGTAAGATTTCTTATATTTTCCTGCAAAAACTCAAAATATCTCTAGTTTTCACCAAAAATTATATTTTTCTGTATAACCTTAAAAAAAATGCAGAAATAGAGATATTTCTGTATTCCTGGCAACACTCTCGCACTGTGGTTGCTGCTGCTCGTCGGCCAAAACCAGGTGTGGGAGCCCTCTATATAATGCATGCAGTGTGGCTTGTTACGAGACTTGTACGGTATCTGCACGTAACGATCACTATACATACTGGGTAGGCCTACGTTGTAAGTATGTGTGACTTTCAGGATGTTTCTTGCGACTTTTGTGTGGTTCGTACTTTAATCCCACCTAATCCTGTGTTAAATCAGGATGGCTCGTATATCATACGTGGTGTTTTCGGTTTGCTTACGTATATGATCATCATCAGTACGAGAAGGCCTCGTGAGAGTTTTTTTTTCGTGATGGAATTCACAGACATTGCCACAACATTCAATTAGTGTCATGTCGTGGTCCAAATCGTGAATGTATGACGGGGCCTTTAAGCACTTATATTCGTGAATGTATGACGAGGCCTTTAACCCGTGGAGCCCCGGCTAGTTTTGTATTGTTTGTTCACCAGAACCCGGCCGGTTTTCAATTTTTTTTTTTTATTCCAGAAACAATAGCGAATGGGTTAGGAATGAAGGAAAAACCACGAAAAACCGCTCAAAAAGCTTAAAGAATGGTCCTACAGAGCCCCCGAAAACGTATTTTACAAGAGTAAAAAATTGAAGGCAATTACCCAAAAAAAAACAGGTTATTGCGCGCTCACACGCACGCACGTGGACTTTGAGAGTTTTCAACCATCGGCACGGTTGCGTGGGATACGTACACAGTTCCCATACAAATCTGAGCCCTCTCGAGTGGCTACACCTGAGGTTACGGTCGGAGCAATTAGGGTGACTCGTTAGACGCGTCGCTGGGGCTGTGCATTACATACATGCCAACGCGCCAGACGCGTCGCTGGGGCTGGACGGGTTAAGCACTTATATTCGGGTAGAGAGAGAGAGAGAGAGAGATTGATTATATATTATTTAGAAGAATAATCATATATAAATTACTAAGGGTACCCATATAAATATGTACAGCTATATCTGCCATTCGTATTCAAAGGTCAGAAAAACATTAAATTCAACATTTATCAAAGGTCAAGGTCTGTTTTAAGGTCACTTTTAGTTTACAAAATATTAAATTTTCAAAATATGCATCTGGTGACTTACAGATAAATAATCAAAATATCAAAGCATAAAATCAATGATATTATGCTAATTATTTTTCCTGAGTTAACTGATAGATTTATGCACAATTTACTGAAGGTATATAGTTTTCCTATTCAATTTTCAGTTAAAGTAACATAACAAAATGCTGAAACATTTGTATAATGCTTTTAATAGTCAATTGTGAAGAGAAGAATATCAAATTTGCAGTATTGGTTGTGCAGTTTTCTTCCCACAATGCGAAAACGACACTTCTACTTTATTATTGTTACTGCACATTTATAGCTTCAGTTCCAAATACCTCTACGTAATATTCCGTGAATAATTACAAATATTTCCTACTGTCTATAAGCTGGACAAAATAACAATGCTTGAAGTTTGAAAGTTATTTTTGAAATTAAAATTGAAAGTATTTTGTTTTCAAAAGAGCCCACTTATTGGTTGTTGTTGTTGTTGTTGTTGTTCCCTAAGCTGCCTGGCCGAACAGCCCCGAGTCCTTAAGGAAGGCCATGGCCACAGTCGGGCTCTCCCACAGAGCTCTCAAATAGTGTAAATTGTGTTGTTGGCGTAAGTGGTTGTGTGAAATGCAGTCTTCTATAATGTGTTTTATGTTATGGGGTGCTGTGTTACAACCCGGGCAGGTGTCGACGACGGAGTCATCCAGTCTCTTCTGATAGCTCAGAAGAGCTGGATGGTGTCCGCATCTCAGCCTGGCCAGGTGGACTCTGTCCTCGCGAGGAAGGGAGGATTCAGAAGGATAGATTTCGGGAGGTCGTGCTTGCAGCTGCGTGTTGTCTATGAGTGAGTGGATGGAATGGCGAGTGATATGAGTATGGATGTGCTTCCGGAAGTTGGTTTGGGGTGGGCAAGGAGGGAGAGAAGACAGAATTTGTGTGTGATAGCGTGTGCTGGGTGTTGTTTTGATATTTCTTGGTGTCTGTGGGTGTGTTGCCATGTAGTGTAGTGGGTGATGTTGATTCGTGAAGGCTGCTGCCAGGAATTGAGTGCCTCTCATGTCTAGATGATCTTTGACTTTTAGGACTTTGGTTTCTTGATGTAGGTGATCTGTGGGTGTAGTAGCTGTGCATCCTGTGATGATTTTAAGGGCTTTATTTTGAATAGTCTGTAAGGTCTTATGATGTGTTTCAGCTAGGTTAGAAGCCCAGGCCGGGCTTGCGTATTCCATAACTGATCTTATGTATTGTTTGTAGACTGTGGTGGTGGTTTCTTTGTTGTGTCCAAATTTTGTGTGGGCAAGTGATCTGAGGGCATTAAGTCTGGGTGTCAGTTTCTTTTTCGTGTTTGTGGTGTGCTGTTTGAATGTCATTTGGGTGTCGTATGTTACTCCTAGGATTTTGTGTGTGTGTGTGTGTGTGTTAGGGGTGTGTTGTTTATGTTGAGTCCCGGGACGTAATCGTGCTCTCCTGTCCAGCTTGTGAGGAGGGTTGCAGTGGATTTAGCTGGGGCTAAATTGAGTCTGTTTGTAGTGCACCATTCATGTAATGTGTCGAGATAGTCTTGAAGGAGTCTTGTTGCTGTGTCTGGGTTTTGGTGCGTGCTTGTGAGTGTTATGTCGTTGAATTTGGTGTATTTATATCATGCATGTACAGATTGAAGAGTGCGGGCGACAGGACGGATCCTTGCGGGACTCCGTTTGGGAAATTTCTAATGCTAGATGACTGACCGGCAAAAGATACGTGTGCACATCTGCCTGCTAAGAAGTTGGCCAGCCATCTTTTTGTGCTGTGCATGTTTGTGTTGTAGATTTTGTTTGTTAGGTTGTGGCGGGGGATGGCATCGAAGGCTTTACTAATGTCAAGTGTGGCAAGTACTGATCTGTGTGGTGGTCTAGCTGAGTTGATGCCGTCAAAAGCTCTTTGTGTAAGGTCTGTAAGAAGAGTGTTTGTGGAGTGCAATGGCCTGAAGCCGTGCTGTGTTGGAGAAAGGGGTAAGTCAGGTGTCATCAGTTGTAGTACAAGGCACTCTATGACTTTGGAGGGGGTGCAAAGGAGTGTGATAGGGCGGTGTGAGGAGGGTAGCGTGGGGTCTTTGTTAGGTTTGGGGAATGTGATAATGATACCATGCTTCCAGATGTCTGGTATTGTGTTGTGTGAGTAGCTGTAGTTTGATATGTTAGTGAGTGCTTGTATGCCTTGTGGTCCCAGGTATCTGAGGTGAATGTTGCTTATGTTGTCTAGGCCACAGGCGGGTGAGAGCTTGAGATTGTTGATGATATGCTTTGTCTGGTTGTTGGTGAAGGGTGTATAGTCAGGGTCTGTGGGGAATTGTCTTTTGCGTCGG
>JBAKBP010018798.1:0-45953 GCA_037953745.1 Lithodes maja
GGATGAGACCAGGAGGCACGAGGCTGAGCTTAGGTACGACTCAGAGAAATATTGTGCTCAAATAGATTTAGATAAGACTCGTGCAGAGTCGACAGGGATTTGGATGGGCCGTGAGGGCCAAGTAAGAGAACAGTCCTTGTCCCACTTAGTCAAGTTGGTGCCGGCATTTAGTGAAACTGAAGTCACAGAATTTTTTAATCGTTTTGAGAAGAAGTGTAGGGAGCATAATTGGCCTGAAGAGAAGTGGGCAGCTCTGGTCTCCTCAAGACTTACGGGTAAGGGTCTGAAGGCTTATGATGCACTGCCTTTAGAGTCTTGCATTGACTACCCAGAATTGAAGAGAGCTGTCCTACGGGCATACGAGTTGCAACCAGAAACATATCGATTGAAGTTTCGGGGTGTTACAAAGACTAGGGAGGCGACCTTTCTTGAACATGCCCGGGACTTAAAAGATGCACTTACAAACTGGACACGTTCTGAGAAAGCTGAGACGGCCGAACAGTTGACTGAGCTGTTTCTGCTCGAGCAGTTTTATAAGTGTACAGGTGCAGAAATGACTTTAACTATTAAAGAAAAGAATCCAAAAACTCTACAGGAGGCAGCTGAGATGGCTGACCTCCGGCTATCATTAATTCGTGGGTGCGGGTCTGCCCAGCGTAGTGAGGCAGGTAACAAGGGGCGTGACGCCCCACCCCCCCGAGTTAGTAATATATCTTATGCAAACAAGTACAAGAGTTATGATACCAAGACTGACCACAAGACTAGCACCGTCCCATTTAAGAAGGGGCCGGGCCCTTCCCAGTACCAAGGGAAGCCCAAAGGGGAGTTAGAGTGTTATCAATGTCATAAAAAGGGGCACTTTGCAAGAGTCTGTCCTAGCAAACCACCTACAGCAGCTGTGTCTTTGGCCTGCAACATTGGTGTGTCTCTGAAGCCTTCTGAGTTTGCCCGGGGCAGTTCGTCAGAGGCTGAGGCACAGCCAATGCAGAAGCACCTGGGAGGCTCGAACCCTGCTCAGGATGTTTTTTGCGACCATAGAGGACGGGGTTGCGTGATGTGGGCGGGGCGCAAGCATGGAGTAGAGGTCTTGCGTGATACAGGTGCTTCCCAGACTTTGATGAAAAACTTGACTGGCTACCCTATAAATGCGGCTCGGGTGGTGGTGGTGCAGGGTATTAATGCAACTCGGTCATACCCGCTGGTGCGGTTGGAGTTGGAGGTGGATGGTGTGGCACGTGAATTGGATGTTGGGATTGTGGAGAAACTGCCAGTGGAGGGCGTCGACCTTCTTCTCGGCAACGACTTTGCAATGCCCGCTTCTGAGGTTCTACCCTTAGTCGTTGCCGAGAGGCCGGCCGACGTGAGTAGGGAAGAGCGAGAGTGGGTCGAGCGGTGCCAGGCACAACCCATGGCGTGTGCTGTCACCCGAGCTCGGGCAGCTAAAGTGTCACCGCCTAGTCCTCCGTCTTCAGACCAGCAGAGGAACGATCAACAGGAGGAGGCTAAAGCTGGAGTTGGTTTTAAGAGTTTTGACTCGGCGGCTCTCCTGGGTGATTCAGTATTAGCACCATTACTTAGTTCTGGAGTAGCCCCTGGGCCTGTCATCGAGAGTGACGAGGCTGGGCATGACGAGTCTCCACGACAGCAACGTTATGAACATCGAGAGAGACAGAGGGAGCAGCTCAGTATCGGGGAGGGTCATGCATTGCTCCGGGAGCAGTTAGATCGCTTGGCACCCTCAGATATACGTCGGTTGCAGCTGGAGGACCCTGAGCTCCAAACGTGTGCTAATGGAGCTGTGGAGCTCGACGAGGACGGTGATGCACAGCCGGGAGATTTTTTTTATTTAGATGGCATCCTGTATCGGCGTTTTCAAGACCCTAACCGTAGCTGGAAGATGGGGTCCGGGGTAGTGGACCAGTTGGTGGTGCCGCGGGAGTGCAGGGATAGCCTACTGAGTTTGGCGCATGACACACCGCTGGCAGGACATTTGGGGGTAAGAAAAACGGTGGCGGCTTTGGGGAAGTTGTTTTGGTGGCCGGGGATGAAGTCTCATGTGCAGTCCTGGATAAACTCATGTGATATTTGTCAACGGGTCGGGAAACCAAACCAAGTTATTCCTAAAGCTCCGTTGCACCCTATTCCTGTAATTGGGCCACCTTTTAGTAAGATTGTTGTTGACATGGTTGGTCCCCTCCCTCCCACAAAGGCTGGTAATAAATTTTTGTTAACCATCATGGATGTTGCCACTAGATACCCCGATGCATACCCCATGAAAAACGGCATGGCTAAGACGGTAGTCAGTAACTTGTTGTGGTACTTTTCAAGGTACGGGTACCCGGAGGAGATTCAGTCTGATCAGGGGTCCAATTTCACCTCCAATCTCTTTAAGCAAACAATGCAACAGCATGGAATACGGGCGGTGGTATCGTCAGCGTATCACCCTGAGAGCCAAGGGGTGCTTGAGCGGTGGCATGCCACCCTTAAAAGCATGCTCAGGTGTTATTGTGCTGATAACGGAAGAGATTGGGATCTTGGATTGCCGTATGTACTGTTTGCTGCTCGGGAAGTGCCTGGTGAGAGCCTGGGATTTAGTCCAAACGAGCTGATTTTTGGACACCGAGTCAGGGGCCCCCTTAATATGCTGCGGGAAATTTGGGAAGGAACTGTGCCGCCTTGTTCCTTGTTGAAGTATGTGTTTGAAAGCCGTGAGCGCATGCTTAAGAGTCTGGAGATGGCAGGTCGGAATTTAACAGGGTCACAAGCTTTAATGAAGGACAGGTATGATCGCAAAGTGAAGCTCCGGGAGTTCATTGTGGGACAGGAGGTGTTGATTTTGTTGCCTTTGGTGGGTAACCCCTTGTCGGCGAAGTATACTGGACCCTATAAAATTGTGGAGAAAATTTCGGACCTAGATTACCTTGTTGCCACTCCAGACAGGAGGAAGAAGAATCAGTTATGTCACGTGAACCTGATAAAAGAGTATGTGAGGCGCCCCTCTGAGCCTCTCACTGTCCCTGTGTTGGCTTGTTGCGGCCGTGGTGGAGAAGGAGAGGGGGACAGTCAAGCTTCAGAGGAGGATAGCTGGGATCACCATGTTTCAGCGGATCAGTGGGCGGGGAACTCGAGCCTAAGGGCTGACGAGGCTATAGCCCATTTGCCTGAGCCGCAATTTGAAGCTATCCGTCAGTTGCTCGGTTTATACCCCACTGTATTCGCTGAACATCCAGGCCTCACTACTCAGGCTATGCATGATGTTGACGTGGGGCACCATCTACCCTTTAAGTCAATCCCATACCGTGTGCCCCCCATAAAACTACCCGCTCTGAGGGATGAGTTGGAGTATATGCTCGGTAGAGGGTTGATAGAGAAAGGTACCGTTAAATGGACTTCCCCCGTAACACTGCAGCCTAAACCAGATGGCAAGGTACGCTTCTGTATTGATTTCCGTAGGCTAAACGGTTTGACTCCAACTAACCCATATCCTCTTCCTCGGGTTGATGATAGTGTTGATAAAATTGGTAATGCTCGGTTTTTGTCTAAAGTTGATTTAGTAAAAGGTTACTGGCAAGTACCTTTGTCCGAGCGCGCTAAAGAGGTATGTGGTTTTGTGGTGGACGGGAGTACTTACCGGTGTAATGTTATGCCCTACGGACTTAAGAATGCACCAGCAACGTTTCAGAACCTGATGAATGAAATTGTCAAGGACATTCCAAATTGCACCGTATACTTGGACGATGTAATCATTTATGATGACGACTTTGAGAGCCATTGTGAGCACCTGGAGACCTTGTTCCGGAAACTTAGTGAAGCAAGTCTGGTAGTAAATTTGGCAAAGTGTGACTTCGTAAAAGCCACTGTGCAGTACCTTGGGTTTGTAGTGGGAAGGGGACAGGTGTGCCCTCCTCAGAACAAGGTACAGGCTATCAATAAATTTCCGCACCCAACCACCAAGAAGCAGATCATGAGATTCTTGGGTATGATAGGCTACTACAGACGCTTTATAAAAGGTTACTCCACGGTGGTGGCACCTCTCACAGATTTGTTATCTAAAGACAAAAAGTTTTTGTGGGCGCCTGAGTGTGAAAAGGCTTTTAATTTAGTGAAGCATTTGCTGTGTACTCACCCGATACTCAGGGCCCCAGACTTTAACAGGCCTTTTCAGCTGGCAACAGATGCTAGTGGTGTAGGGGCTGGTGCCGTCTTGCTACAGACAGACAATGAAGGTGTGGAACACCCAGTAAGTTTCTTTTCTAAGAAGTTCAATGCTGCACAAAAGAACTATTCTACAATAGAAAAGGAATTACTGGCGATTGTGCTGTCACTCAGGCACTTCGAGGTGTATGTTCCAGCCTATGGCCCAGTCGTGGTTATCTACACTGATCATCACCCTTTGAGATTCCTAAATCAATTTCACAATCGCAATATGAGACTGACCCGGTGGTCATTGATGTTGCAGGAGTATAACCTGGACATCCGGCATATTGCGGGATGTGACAATGTGATTGCGGATTGTTTATCGAGGGTAGATGATCAGTCGTAGGCTATCACAGGTGTATGATCCCGAAGAGATTGACACACGGGTAGCCTCCTGCTTTGGTTTGAGTAGTATTTTGCGCTTGGTGCTTGTTGGCTCGCGGTTGTAGCCCAGCGTATTGGGTCGTAAAGCAGGATTGTTGAGCGTTTGGTATAGAAGAAAATAGGCTGCCCTTATAGTGCAGCCGGAAAAAAACATATTAAAATATAAAAATCATATAAAAACTCTTTCTTTTTGATATAGATAATTGTATAAGTTTGTCATAGCCTATAGTGTTTGAGTAGTCCACGAACTATCAAACGGCTGAGCTGTGTAAGCTCGCTCTGGGAGCATGATATTATGTCTTTTACTATTGTTGGGAGGAGTTATGAAATGTGAATTTTTTTTTTATAAGATGTGTTTTAGTGATAAACTCAGCGTTGTTTTAGTGCCATGCGGTCGCTGGGTGTGAGGGGTTTGATGGGGTTCTGTATATCAGATTTTAGCTCAGGGTTGAGCAAGTAAAATCTTGGGGGAGGTGTGACGCATGTCGAGTATGAGCATGCTGTACAGAACGCCCAGTCAGGCCCCACTCTCGCTAGGATCGTCAGGGCAGGAACTTTGGCTGTAGTCTGTGTAGAGTTTCCTAACTTAGTTTATGTGAGCCGTTGTACTATAAGTATTATAAATATGTATTTTGTTTTCATCTGAGTCAACGAGTTCTATTTTATATCATTAGTTATAAGTATTGTGTGTGGGACTTATATGTAATGATGAGAGGAGAGAGAGAGAGATATTACGTAACGGGGACCAGTGAGTGCGCCACGCGGGCAGGTAGGCCTAATTCCCTCCTCCCTCCTCCCTTCCTCCCTTTCAGCGCGTGGGAAGTTCTTTGTCGATCCCAGATTGAGAGAGAATATGACGTCATGATTGCCAGTGGGCGGTCCTTAAGTAGTTTGAGATATGCCGCTAGAGGGCCGAGTATAAAAAGAGAGGTTCTTGCCACCATTTCTTCAGAACTCATCAGGCAAAGCGACTTCTCATATCCCTTGCAACTATCCATATTCTTCCGACTGATGTGAACTTTCTCTACTCTCTGAACAGCCTATCTTCTTCTCTTCTCGTCCCTGTTTAACCTCCATGACCCCTTTGGTGCAGATTTAGTCAGCCAAAGTATTATCGCTTGAGTTCTCACGAGATAAGTGCCTGTTAGATAGCCTATTTTTGGAAGGGTTAACTAGAATAGGATTGATTGATGTTTGTTGCACTCGTATATGCATTTCCCTGTGTGCGATTATTCATGTTCCTGTTTTCTGCTGGTTTAGGCAATGCTAGACTGGGATAGGGTTTCTGAGTTGTGATTTCCTATGAGTACTAGGTTGCGGTTGAACCAGTACAATTGCAACGGAGACGTGGAACGCCTAGGTGGTCTTTCTGACTGTGTACCGTGGGAGTTTAGCACTGTGTTGCGAGTGAGGGCTTTTGCCTGTGCCACCCAACACTGTGCTATCTCATTTGCTTGACTTTGAGAGGATCGCCAGGAGAGAACCAGATACTAGTGATCTGGATCTCTCAAGAGAGCATCCCGTCAATTACCGTAATTTGGCCGCACAGTCTTAAGGACCTCGCTAGGCTACGAGCCGCTTGCTCAGCCATTGTCTCTTAACCTTAGATATCCCAGCTAGACTTTGCTCGACCAGCAGATACAGTATAGTATTGAAGCTTCTCCTTATGTATATTATTGTTTAAGCATTATTGATTTCATGTGTGGCACGCTTAGCTACTTCAGAGATTAGTGGCCCACGAGCACAATCTTAGTAGGCTATTGCTAGTGCATTGTCGGAGTACTTCTTCTTAATGTTTGCCATATCCTATTGCTTCTTCTTATAATTCTTCTTATGTCAATTTAAAGCCTTTAATTACCAGTGAGTTATTCATTACATTGCTGTTCAAAATCCGATACTTACTTCTTATGAGTATTCGAGAAGCATCTAACTTATCAGAAGATTCCTTGCTTGATGCTCGAGGACTATTGTTTAACGTAACGTAATAGTGCCGATCCGAAGTAGAGGGTGGAGGACTTCTTAAGTTCTTAGTTCAAGGGTGGATTACTTCGGCTTCGGCCAACACTATTCTTTAGTGTTGTAGTACTTTCTTCTTTGTTTGATTGTTGACCAGACTAGATAACTCCCGTCTTGCTATTAGTCTGTTGTGTGAAACGCTAGTACCGAGTTCTTGTATACCCCGTTATAGCAGATAGAACTCTGGAGGGTAGTGGCGTTTTTTGTTCGGCTGGCAGTACTCTGGGGTTGGGATCGTGTGTTTCCGTTGTGGCAGCGAGCCATACTCGAGTCCTGTGTAAGAGCCCTAGTGTACCCGAGTGCCCGGTCGTAACACAGCATAATATTATGCCAACAACCACGACCATCCTCTAGAATTAGGCTACTCAATAATCTCGAACATTCTGCGGGTTTCTATTTTTATATCTAGCATGCCACAGTACTCACCACCTATATACGCCAGCATCTTCCAGAACCCTTCACCAGAAACAGCTTTAGTCAGCACACTCAATTATATTTCGTATTCTCACATATATGTTAGTATCTTCCAACATTTCAATAATGTTACCATGTCCTCCTACACTCACCACTAAATTCTAGAACCAATTACATCCGCTCACACCTTCTAAAATGGAAGTGTTGGACCAAACTGCAAGATAGGATATCTAGTGGAGAGCTGAGGAAATGGTTAGGTATCAAGAGTATCAGTAATGAGGTGTGTACTAGCAGGCTTGCATGGTTTGAATACATGGAGAGGACGGATAAACTAAGTTGGGCGAAAAGTTGTAATTCAGTGAACATTGAGGGAGCTGCACCAGGGGGAAGATCAAGAAAGAGTGGGATCAGATCTTACGGTCTGATCTTACGGTCTGATCTTGAATTATAAACAAAAACTGACAAGTGAGGCAGCTCTGAACAGGGCTGCCTGGAGCGCCACCATTAGGACGTGAGACCAGAACCGCAATTCCTGTGGAGCACTCCGTCTTTAATACCCTCTCCGACATATGACGTAATTTTGAGCCGATTAGGGATACTTTAAAGCCTTTGTTACCATCAGGGGTATTTATAAACCTTTAGTTTAGTTACTTCAACCTCTGCAGTTGTCTTTGAGTTAGCTGTGGGCAGAAAACTAATTTTGGAGAGGTAATTATAAGAGTGAGAGAACTCTATTTATTTTTGCTAATCTGGCAACCTCTGCGTCATATGAGTCTGAAGGGGTTAAATGTATGTATGTATGTATGTATGTATGTATGTATGTATGTATGTGTGTGTGTGTGTGTGTGTGTGTGTGTGTGTGTGTGTGTGTGTGTGTGTGTGTGTGTGTGTGTGTTATTCACTTCACTTCACTTGCTTGTTTCGTCAAGGGGAATCCACGCAATGCGAGCTAAGCTCATTATTATCGCGCCTCCTTAACTGGGAATGTATTGCGTGAAATGCATGTTAAGTGTTTATGTATCGTTGGAATGGCTGTGGATGTGTGTGTAGTCTGTATTTTAGCCAATTGGCGACATCTGGAAACGAAGGCTTAGGGTTAATCTGTATGGTACCATTCTCACTACGGTACCAGTCTCACCCGAAGGCTTAGGTTGACCAGTAGCTTAGGTGAACCATATGATACCCATCTCGCCTTGTACCATTTTTGCCAACCCAGATGGGACGTCACAACGTCGTCCACTTATTCCAGGTACCTATTTACAGCTAGGTGAACTGAGGCTAACACATGAAAGGAGACAAGCCCAATTTATCTCCTCCCGGCCGGGGGATTGAACCCCCGATCCCTCGTGTGTGAGACGAGAGCGCTACCTACTAGGCTACGGGCTCTGTGTGTGTGTGTGTGTGTGTGTGTGTGTGTGTGTGTGTGTGTTATTCACTTGCTTGTTTCGTCAAGGGGAATCCACGCAATGCGAGCTAAGCTCATTATTATCGCGCCTCCTTAACTGGGAATGTATTGCGTGAAATGCATGTTAAGTGTTTATGTATCGTTGGAATGGCTGTGGATGTGTGTGTAGTCTGTATTTTAGCCAATTGGCGACATCTGGAAACGAAGGCTTAGGGTTAATCTGTATGGTACCATTCTCACTACGGTACCAGTCTCACCCGAAGGCTTAGGTTGACCAGTAGCTTAGGTGAACCATATGATACCCATCTCGCCTTGTACCATTTTTGCCAACCCCAGATGGGACGTCACAACGTCGTCCACTTATTCCAGGTACCTATTTACAGCTAGGTGAACTGAGGCTAACACATGAAAGGAGACAAGCCCAATTTGTCTCCGCCCGGCCGGGGGATTGAACCCCCGATCCCTCGTGTGTGAGACGAGAGCGCTACCTACTAGGCTACGGGCTGTGTACGTGTGTGTGTGTGTGTGTGTGTGTGTGTGTGTGTGTGAGTGTGTGTGTGACAGATATCCCCAGCACTTTCAAAACCCCCTTTTATAAATATTAGAATTCTTTTGCATCCTTCCAAATTTAATATTTAATAAAAATACCTTTCAGAAATCTCCAGTCTATCTATCTATCTATTGCCCGACGCCGTGATCCCCGAAGGGGTGGCCACGAACGAACCGCCCCCATGCACCTCTGTCCCCAGTCAGTCGACGCCCCTCCCCCCAACCAGCACCGCCTTCGTTCATGTAGTTCCTCACTCCATCCTTCCACCTCATATTCGGTCTACCTCTCCCCCTCTGTCCCTCCACCTCGCTCTCGTACACCCTCTTAGTCATTCTCTCGCTTTCCATACGTTCCATATGGCCGAACCATCTCAAGTTGTTCCTTTTCACACTTTCCAGCACATCTACCTCCACACCACACCTCCTTCTTACTTCCTCATTAGTCTGTCTATCCCTCCATGTAACTCCGCACGCACTCCTTAAGTAATTCATTTCCACTGCTCTCACTCTTGGTCTGAGTCTCTCAACCAACGTCAATGCTTCGCTTCCGTAAGTCAGTGTCGGGATTACCACACTGTCATGCAAGGACTTCTTCACTTCCATACTGACCACCCTATTTCTTGTTACTGCTTTAAGCGTTCCTACAACCCTCTTCCCCTGTTGTACCCTCTCCCGCACCTCTTCATCCATAGTCCCATCTTTACTCAACACACTGCCCAGATACTTAAAAGAGTTGACGATCTCCATAGCCTCACCGTTCAGCTTCACCTCACACTCTGTGACTTCACCCCTTTCGAAGACCATAACCTTGCTCTTCCCCGTATTTACCTTCAAATTCCGTTTTTCGCACACAGTTCCAAACTCATTTACCAGACCCTGCAACTCCCATTCATTATCACTCATCAGAACTGTATCATCCGCAAACAGCAGTATAGGTAGCTTCCACTCAATTCCCTCCCTTTTCAGCGATACACCAACATCCACTGCTCTTGATAGTATTTCTTTCATAACTCCATCCATATATACAGTAAACAACCACGGGGACATCACACACCCCTGTTTCAAACCAACATTCAGGTCAAAGAACTCGCTCTGCTCACTCTCCACACGTACTGCCGCCTTTGCACCCTCATACATGCTCTTCACTGCTTTCAGCAACTTGCCCTCTACTCCGTATATTCTAAGTACTTTCCACAAACCTTCTCTATCCACTCTGTCATAGGCCTTCTCCAAGTCCATAAAGGCAACATACACCTTTTGTTTCTTCTCCAGATACTTCTCCACAACACAATTCAGGGTAAAAATCTGATCTACACATCCTCTTCCCTTCCTAAAACCTCCCTGCTCATCGCCTATCCATTTCTCCGTTCTCACTCTCACTCTCTCAATCACTACCCTACTGTATACCTTCCCTACTACGCTTAGAAGACATATTCCTCGGTGGTTCCCACACACTCCTCTTTCCCCTTTGCCCTTATATAGGGGGACTATTATGCCAGTCTTCCAGTCATCGGGTGCACTCCCCTTTTCCCATGCTAGTTTGCACATTTTCCATACCCATTCTATCACTATCTCACCACCATACCTCAACATTTCCCCACACACTCCATCTGTTCCTGGTGCTTTCCCCAACTTCACTCTTTTCATGGCTTCCCACACTTCTGACCTCCTGATCCCCACCTCCTCCTCCACTACTTCTCTTCTTCTCCCTCCCATACCATATCCAGCTATGTTTGCTGGCTCTTCATTCCTTTCATTTAGCAACTCACTGAAGTACTCCCTCCATCTTTCGACTCTCTCTTGCTTCTCGGCTAGCATTCTCCCATTCTTATCTTTCACACCCTTACTGTTTCCCTTGCTACCTTCCCTAACTTTCTTGACTTCTTTCCAGAACAGTTTCTTACTCTCCCCCCATTTTACACTCAGATTCCTTCCAAATTCCTCATCTACTCTTCTCTTACTTTCCTTCACTACTCTCTTCACCACCCTCTTACTCTCCACGTACCTCGCTCGTTTCTGTCTCTCGGAATCTTCATTCCCTCTACTACCCAACAACTCTCTATATGCTTTCTTCTTTTCTTCCACAGCTATTCTTACCTCTTCTGTCCACCATGCTGTACCTTTCACTCCCCTCCCTCTTCTCCTCACTCCACACACCTCCTCACATGCTGCACAGATCTCATCCTTAAACACCTTGCTCATCTCCTCCACTTCCTCCATAACTTCCAGGTCGAACCCACCTAGTCGTCTTTCCACTGCTCTCCTGTACTCCTCCCTGACTTCCTCCTCCTGCAACCTCTCCACCCTCCTCACCATTCCACCCTCCTCTCGCCTCCCTCCCGCTCTCCTCACCCACTTCTTTTGTATCCTAACCTTAGCTACCACTACATAATGATCAGACAGACCCCCTCCAATACCCCTATACACCCTAGCATCCATCACAGATTTCTTCATTCGTTCATCCACACATACATAATCAATCAATGACTTTCGTTCCACCACTGTCTTATCCTTCATCGTCAACATCCGTTTCCACGTGTACCTGTGGATCATTCTGTGTCGGAAGAAGGTGTTGGCTATCCACAGCCTCCTCCCCACACATACGTCCACAAGTGCACTACCATTCCCATTCACCTCTGATGGTACCCCCCACCCTCCCACCACTCCCTCAACTTTCCTATCACCCACCTTACCATTCATATCCCCAATCAGAAATATTCTTTCGTTCTTGTCAAACTTCTCCAGTACCCTTAACAAATACTACTACTACTATTACTGCTACTACTACTACTTTTTTTTTTTTTGTACTACTAATACATTGATTTTTATTTAATATTGTTCATACATTTTATTTTACAAGCATCAGTTATTACTATTCAACACCATGCAACTTCAATCCAGTCTCCTTCTTATGCGACCCTCTGCCACTGCTGCCTCGTAGTCCACTTCTGCCACCTTCGCTGGTTGTGGTGCAGACAGTCTTGTTCCCCTCAGGCATAGTAGTGCTGATCTGAGCAACGAGAAAGATAGACGGCACCTCATCCAGGCTACAACGTGGCTCCTGGACTGTTTCTTCTTCTCTGTGATGATCTCTGCAAGCCTTGAATAGAAGCACTGGGCCCTAGGTCCCATCCCTCCAGATGTGGTGAAGACTAGTGGGGTAAAGCTGCCATGTTCGATATTTAAGGTCCTTTCCCCATATGCCCTGACCTTCTCTTGTTCATTCCTCTTGTGTGCAGCCTCCAGAGACAGCCCGCTGTAGCTTTTTTTTTTTTTTTTTTTTTTTTTTTTTTTCTATATTCCAACTACTCTCTCTCGGGCATAGGCTGAGAGCCTGTACATGCCACCGCTCAACACGGTGAAGCCCGTGAGGTCTTGTTCCAGTCTGGGGAGTGAGACATGTGAAGCAACCATCATGGCTCGAAGCAGCTCCATCTCTGAAGCGGTCGGTTGCTTCGCTCAAGTGCTTCACCGTCTCACCCTCCAGACTCAGACCCTCACTCTCAGAACGCCACCTATTGAGCAGTGAACTCACTAGGCATTGTCCCCCTGTAACATATTTTGAATATGGGAATATTCATACAGTGTTATTTAATCAGGGAACAATGAGGGTATTTTTTTGGCATTTCGGTGGGCTTTGTGGTAATGCACTGATACTAGGTACAGCACAAATTCAATCCCAATAATATCTTCCCATTGACATATCGGGATTTGAACCCGGGTCCATTGGATTACCAATCCAGTGGCATGACCACTCCACCACACCTCCCCTATGGGCCATTGGGTCAAATATTCTTACGTCAAAGAACGCTTGCTGTGCTCTTGTCCAAAAACTTCTTGCACTAACGTCCACTCGTGCTTCGTTGGCCGTCCTGTGCTGCAAGATCTCTCCCTCCAAGGGAATGAGTGATGGTTCGCGCACCACATCTCGACACACCTCCCTGAGCATGTTCGCCGTTACATCTCTTACTTCATCGTGCCTGATGCTGATGAATCCTCCCTTTTTACATATCATGCTGTGGTCTGCATCGTTGTTGATTCCACAAACGCATCGATCGGGCAGTCCTTCAATCGGCCAATCATACCTCAGTGCAATAGCATCATTAAATTCTTGTTTGTTTAGATTGAAGCCTTTTGTCTTGATTGGTAGTGCTGTCAGCCAATTTGAAGCACCCGTTTCTTGTGCTATTTGTACTTTTCTTGTTAGTCTCGGGGAAAGTTGTCGCATCAATTGTGCCAGGTCATTTTTCTGTGAGTTTTGCCTTTCTGACGTGATGGTCTTTTTGATGTTGTAGATGTCCGCCTGGTCCACTTCGCCGTCAGGATCTTGCGCTACGATGCGTTCAGTGAGAGATTCTGTTATCTTTACTGAGTTCTGGTGTTCCGTTGTCGCCCTCCTCACCGGATTGATGATTCCAAGCCCTCCTAACCTAGGAGGAAGTGCGAGCAACTCCCTCTCTGTAGCATTTGGGGTGTGAGACTTCACCCAAGCTGGGATAAGTTTGTCTCTGATGGCATCTTCTAGCGGTTGAAGTTGTGGACCCACGTTTGGAATGGTACGCATCAAGTAGGTCCAGCGGTGTTTGACCCCATATGTGAATGCCGAATATGCAGCCTGTGGTTCCGTCTTTGCAGTTTTGGCTAGTATTTCTATTTCGTTTACCCACTCTCTGACCTTCTCTTCCATGTATTGCTTCTTGAACTCTTCTGTGCCAATCAGTACCCCCAGATGACGCTGTCCGTCCTTTGTTACGACCACTTCACTACCGTTGAAAGCTTCTAAGGCATTTTCGTAATGTTCTGGTTTTACTATCAGTATAGACCTACTAGCACTTGGAAAGTATCCTATTTCTGGTCCCACTTGTAATACTTGCTCCCACCATCTCTTGAGATCATTGACTTTCCCTGCTCCAGTGAAATCATCTGCATAGGCCGCCTGCTTAACATGTGTCGTCTCATGTCTTGTTAATGATAGCAACACCGAGAGACCTAATGCATACATCGCCATTGTTACTGGGTCCCCTTGTGTGGTTCCTTCCATTGATTTCAGTGCCGTTCCACGTCGTGAGTTTTGGTTGTTTACTATGAAGAGGTCTGCAGGCTGTTTATAGGTATTCTCTACATAGGTGGCTAAGCTGGGGCATTTTACCTTGATGTTGTGTATTGCTGTCTTTCTGTTGATGGTGTTAAAGGCATTTGATGCATCCACTAACAGCACGGCTTCACATTCTTCTTGCTCATATTTCTCTTATTGCATGAATTACTGCCTCTCCCCCTGCTTGGTGGCCAGCACACACTTGGAGATTTCCAGCCGCTGACCGCACATCGTCCTTCACCACCTCCATTATGCATTTTCCGATGATTCTTCTCAACACTTCACCCACCCCTACAGGTCTGCACCCTGGATTCTTGTCCAATGGTATTAGACGACAAGCTGTGTAGGCCTCCAAGTGTTGACAATCTTGAGTGGCCATTTTTCTTGCAAAATCTGCCAGCGCCCTGCGTAAGTCGGTCGCTGCAACTCCGAAAAGTGTGCTGCTCAGGATTGTTCTCCAACCGTTTGCATCCATCCCTGAGGGTCCTGCACTGCCTTGGGTCCCTAGAGCCTTTTTCCAAATCTTCTCGCCTGTGATTTGTTCGTAGATGACGGGGTTCGGTGGTATATAAGCCCCCTCTAGCTTCTGACTCTCGGATATACTAGGTTGCGGATGTTTCTCTTCCAGCAGCTTGATGGTATCTCTTGTGATATGCAACAGCCCACCAGCTGCCTCCTTTGTCAGCGATGGTATTGCAGGTGCCACTTTACCTTGTCTCATTTGGTCGCCGAATCTCCTGGCCTTGTCCTCAGAGTTTTCTCTTTTGTGTTGCCGTCTGCCTTGTCTCTCTTGTAATGCTCTGGCTTCACTGAGTAAGTCATCCATCTTGTTATCATTCCACAGTTTCACTCTATTTGTCAGCACAGTCACGTTTTCCGCTTGTCTAGAATTGCGGTGAGTTTTTTGCAAGAAGAGATGTGGAATGCTGAAAAATTACTTGAGACCATACGGGGCTAAAGGTCTGTCATAGACATAGTTATAAATTATCTTTTTCATCTCTGTCAACAGTTTGGTGATCGCGTCACATTTAGGTGGGTTGAATAAACTGTGTGCAGACCAATCTACAATTTCTGAGTAAGCTGCCTCTGTCCACATTTTTACCTCCTCTCCCCGTAGTCCTTTCCATTGAAGGGGTCCTCCTCTGCTATCAACTTCTGCGGGTCTCTCCATGGCTGCTTCCCTCTGTGGTCCCACCTCCCTGTGTGCTTCTCGGGGCTCTTCGTTGCGTGGCATATCGTCGTTTCTACCAGCTATATTTGGCCTTGTTTGAACACCACCCTCCTCTCCAGCATCTCGGTGCTCGTCTCCGTGTCTTTGGAGTCCGCTGGGCTCACCGTCACCCACCATGTCATGTGCTTGCCGCCCTTCTCTCGGGCCTCCTGAGGGTCCCACACCTCCACATGCTCTGTCGGGTTGTTGCCCATCGCCGTGTTGTGTCCCGTCAGCTTCATCCCTTCGCACTCTCTGGGCACTGGCTGCCGCCCCTCCCTCTGTTATTACACTATTATAAGGGTTGTGACACCGGGAACCTTTATTACAGTTTATGCAACCTTTTTTTTTTTAGCACACATTTGCATCTTGTACATGTATGCTCGTTCTTTGTACAGATGCAACACTTGTTAGTCTTTGACCTTTGTGATAGGTCTTCATCTAAACTTTCATCATCCTCCATTATACCCTTATGACACTTCCATCTGTTCTCTTGCTATGTCTTTTACGCTTTACACTAAGGCTACTTGGCTTCTTTTCTTTCTTTTTTTTTTCTTTTTTTCCAGAACTTAATTTATCTTATTTACAGTACCGGACGTAACTTCCATAAAAACAACCAAATATTTTTCGGTATGTGTGCCTAGATTATTTTGTACTAGAGTGTGTATTCCCTATCGGTGTTGTATGCCATATTTGATATTCCCCCTGGCTGGCTGGTGGGATGTATATATTAGGTGGTGTTGTATGTGAACAATTTGGTGTTATTACTTGACATAAACACACTGAGTAAGCGGCTAGATAGGACAACTAGGCAGATTTTGGCTTTAATAAAGATGTTCGTTATTTCCTTTACAAACCGTAATGTTAGCAGTACTAATAGCAGCGGTAGTTGTAGAAGTTGTATTATCAATAAGGATTAGACCTTGGTTAATGAGAAGATAGGATATTAGGTATTGTGGAGATTGAATTAGTTAAAAATGAGATTACTGCGAAAGAATAGATAGATAGGTAGCGAGAAAGAGCTAAAGGGAGAGATAGAGAGGGAGGGAGGGAGAGAGAGAGAGAGAGAGAGAGAGAGAGAGAGAGAGAGAGAGAGAGAGAGAGAGAGAGAAGCGCTGCTTAGGCTGTCTTAATCCAAAAAATGGATAGATAGGGAGAGAGAGAGATAGAGAGAGTCCTATTTAGAATACCTATCCAGCCTGTATATTTCAGAAGTTTTCGACTAAGATTATCCCCTTGCGGTCACTGGTTTTTTTTTTCCGTACCCTACAATGACTCATAGATTCACTCTTTTATTTTATGACCTAGAGAGAGAGAGAGAGATTAGGTGCGACAGGTGTGCTTTTATTTTTACTTATTTTAATGTTAATTTTAGGGAGAGTGAACGATAACGAGAAAGAGATGATAGATTTATATATGAGTATCTATATTGATTAATTGTGAGAGAAACGTATCTGATGCATGATTGCCTTCCGTTATTGAGAGAGAGAGAGAGAGAGAGAGAGGGGGGTGTCAAGTGTTCCCTCCAGTTTTATGGGTGGGGTGGATTGGGTGTGGGGGGGGAGGGGGGGATGAAGGGTGGTACACGTGGGAGAGCGGGGGAGGTGGGGGTGGAGGATAAGAGGTATTGAGATGGGATAGGGGATGGATGGATGGATGGATGGACAATAGCTATAAAGAAACCATTAGGGGGATGAGGTTAGGGGAAGTTACTAATATGCAGTACGTAGTAAAGAAAGTTTTTCTATTTTCCCATGGTATCACCACACACTCAGGATACACTCACCGGTCCCTTTCTATAATAGTTTTTCACAAATTTCGTTGGCGGGATGCATATTTCCGAAGTCGAGACTAGTTTATATCATAGGGCAAATTAGGACCAATCAGAGGCCGCAGTGGCAGTGACGTCACCCACAAGGGGAGGAGCCAGTCTGTCTGTCACTCTCTCTCTCTCTCTCTCTCTCTCTGGGTGAGGAGCCTGCCTCCACTCTTTGGTTTCTCTCTCTCTCTGGTAAATAGAAGAAGTAAGTCACCTAGTATAACAAGTTATTTCAAATATTAACTACATTAAGGATATATTATAATTGTGCTATGTTATGGTTATGAGTAAATAAGAGTAGCCTACCGTATTACGCGTATTGCACAGCCATGGACAGAAATTCCTTGACAATTTTAGAAGGCACAATATTATTTCACTGGCGAACTATATTGATTCCTGTGACACTTAAGCAGTTAACCTGTGCTGATAATTTCAGGAAGGAACTTAAGTCACTCATATATCTAAAGGGTTATATATACAGTATATACATAGCCTATACATTACTTTATTTTAAATGTCATTAACACATTAACATTATCAGATAGTACAAAATATATTAAGCATCAAATGTTATGAAATAGTTAATGGTTTAAGTGCATAAGGTAGAGCCAAAGGCTAATTAGTAGGCTATATAATTATACGATACGTGTTAGTGAGTTGGGCCTAGGCCTATAGGCTACTTAGGCCTTATAATGAGGAAAAACCGTACTAAAAATCCAGATGGCGCTGGGGGTCTTATTCAAATGACTATCGTGTGTGATACACCATTGAGGTGTTTTGATGGTTTTCGTGATATAAGAGGTTTAATACAGTTCTCAACTATCTATGACACATAGTTGTGTAGTATATTTTTACTAGATTCATAATATGATGGTTATATACTCTTTAATGCAGTGAATATATAATAATTAACATAATTTGATACATAAATATCAGCTTATTGAACAAGAAATTTAGTTTCATCTAATGTGGTGTGATAGGCTGGGCGAAATTGTAATACTCATTGAAGTATTGCATTTACTCCTTTTTTAGTTACTAACAAATACGTGTTTCAGTAGAAATTGGCTGAACATACGGTATTATATTCTGTAGCTGTAGAATTTGGCAGGTTGAATGTCTGCGCCTGCGCACTATAGTTTCTTTCCTACAAAACTAGCTATCGTGCGCTTTTAAGTTGCCAATTTATAATCCACTATCAAATCGGGCAGCTAAATATGTTACCGGCTATATTTCTTATTAGACCAGTGACAGGAAATCAATCAATGTGAATCAGAATGTCATAGAACACAGAGGCAGCAAATTACATACATGGAGATGCAGGAAATTCTAAAAAGATGATGACAAAAAAAATTACAACACTGCCTTTTCCACGGGCGACTGATTAGGTCGTCAGCTGACCGCGGCGGGGATATACGTACACAGTGTTGCCAAGGTCTTCTTTTGTTCGCACCATTGGGCAAGTTAGGATTCGTTCAGAAGCGTCGATTTGCGAGTTTCCATTTCAAATGATATTATATTCTTGATTTACAGTGTGATGGGGTGGATAGCCTCTGAAGTATTATCCTAACTAACTAACATTTAGGAAAGCGGAATTGGGCTGGTTCTATATACTATTAAAGTTGTAGAGGTATCGAGTGTTGAGTAGCCTATAGCTCGGCTACATTTCATACAAACGTTCATCATGGCTTTCTGTTGGTTGTACTATACATGTATGGTAGCCTATGTGGTGGTGACTGCATAGCCTAATTAAGTGATTGTTTGTGAGGGGGGATTGGGACATTGATGCAGATTTGATGAGTGCATGATTGTGATAATAATGTATGTGGCATTTCATTAATATTTAAATGATGTGACACGTAGGCCACTACTCATACAGTAGGCTATATGGGACTAGGCCTAGTTATATTTGGGGAACTCATAGTATCATGCATGCATGGCTGTTAAAGATAAACATATCAGAAAATGTGTGTGATAGGATTAAAATAGCTGAAATTGTCTGTTGTGCGGTGTTAAGTGATTGGGCTACTTTTGGGCGAGTTTGGAGATGTGATGTGCGCTGGCAACCTTGGAATACACACACACACGACACAATCTATAACTGAAAATGTTACCTTTATTAAGACTATAATCCACATTATATTAAGATTTCCATCGTGAGAAACAAATATCTACCACCATTACTGCTAATGTGCACATAGATGCACAACTCATGTCAAATTTAACAAAGTAAGTTAAGTGGGGAAGAGATGTTTACTGTCCGAGAAGTCGTATAATGACTATTATGGGTAGCGAACACTGGCATCAATTTATTATGCGCTTGCCAGATCTGAAACTAGTTTATAATTGTATAATCTAATATCCAGTAAAGTGGCTAATGACGATTATTTTATAAGTTCATCTCGAGTTTTTATACATATCATTTTAATTTTAGGACATGGCTACCTATCTATTAAAATATTAACAGGAATATTTTTCGAATGACTGCCATGTGTTTTTATGGGCCTAATCAAATATGTTTTATTAATCATAAATACTTTGTATATTGGACAATGTACTGAATAGAATGTTAGAGTAATATGTCTGTAACATTCATGACTATAGAAATCCAGTGATATTTTGATGACTGAGATTTTAAAAATTCAATTCACTCGATGGCAACAAATTTAGGTTGGTGTGAACCAAAGGCGGGAAAAATAGCAGACACATTTTGTATTGTCCCCCATTAGGGTTGGGTGTGAAGGGGATCTGCCTTGTGTGAGCCAATCGACTTTCTGTAGACTCCCATTTTCTTTTATTCTTATGTATGACAGCTGGGCCAATCAGCGCTCTGCAGACCCCCATAATCCTGCGTTAATCTGAAACCGTTTTGGTAAGATGATCCTCAGGGTATTAGAGTGTGAAGCCTATAATTGGGCTTTGTAATTGAATTGGGGTTGTGTGGGACAGGTATCTGCCTTGCTTGGGCCAATCGGCTTTCTGCAGACTCCCATTTTCTTATGTTCTTATGTTCTTATGTTCTTATTTCTATATTTTGCTAAATATTACTTTTATTGTAGTCGATATGTTATGATGTGACAATGTTAATGAATATTTATATAAGTACAGTAGTGGTTAGGGCTACTTGAACACCTCTTAACCCCATTATATCCAGGGCGGTACAATATTGTACCGCCCTCGGTACTTTAAGCCAATATAATATGTCATTTTTAAATAAAGCACAATGTTACAAATAATCCTGATCAAGACACTGGGAACACAACAAATAATGATTTTAAGCAAAACAACAATGAGTTCAATCAGCCTGTTCTCTAATATTAACGATTTTTATCGTGAAAGGCGCTGAACATAAAGAAACCATACGATATGAAGTGAGACATTTGGCATAAAGGTTACACTCACCTGTAAGGTTGGACTGTGATTCCAGATGTACGATGAGACATAATTGTGAATTTTGTTATTCCCTTCATATCAATCTATCACTTTCTCTCCTATCATTGATCTTTACTTATTCCCTTAGTCTATGTCTCGATTCAGCCACCCCCTGCTATGGGGTATGTGCCTGCGTGTATACATACATCCATACATACAGACATACATCTGTAGGCCTACATCTGTAGGCCTACATACATAATATTATGGAATGAGATCATTACATATGCGGAGAGAGAGAGTGAAAAGTGACCATTTATAGTTTATTTACGTTGTGCATGAATGTAAATTTAAATGATAATGATAAATAAAACAAGAACTATTTGAAACAATTTAACTGTCTAAGGAGAACTGGGAACACCCTCCTCTTCAAATCTTGGGACGAAAGATGCCAGAATCGCAAAATTTTCATTGTTTACTCATTGCTTTTCAAGTAAAACTATAATTAATGGGAATAACATATTGTACTCTGGATGCTTATTTAATCTAGACAGATACTATGCGAATAAATATTGATAACTTGTTATACTAGGTTACTTACTTCTTCTATTTACCAGAGAGAGAGATAAACAAACGAGAGGCAGGCAGGCTCCTCACCCAGAGAGAGAGAGAGAGAGAGACAGACTGGCTCCTCCCCTTGTGGGTGACGTCACTGCCACTGCGGCCTCTGATTGGTCCTAATTTCCCCTATGATATATACTAGTCTCAACTTCGGAAATATGCTGGCGGGATATGATTTCCGCATAAGACAGTTTTTTCCCCTTCACTTTCACATTTACTATCCTTTACCGTATTCTCTATCACTGGCTCTTATTCCGTCTCTTGAGTGGCGTGAAGGTTGTCTGGCGATGTGGAACGAATGTGGAGAAGCGATGGTGGAGCTGGGTTGTGGGCGGTGGGAGGTAGGTGGTGGGCGGTGGAGTTGGGAGGGGAAGGGAGGGGAGGGGAGGGGTGAAGTGAGGGGAGGAGGGTGAATTGGGTGGTTGGTGACCGTTTTTTTTTTTTTTTTAATGGTTGTGGTCAGTATACCCTTAACGGTTCCCCTCGTATGCCAGGGCTTGACCAAGGGCGCCCGTCCCTTTCAAAGCAGGCTCACTGATAAATTTAGAGTTGAATTTTGCTCAGCATTCTATTATATATTTTTAGATCACTTTCCTGTTATCACTGTCGAATGTCCTGGTCTTCGCCTTTCTGTTGATTATCTTCCCACCTCTCCCCTTCCACTCCTTCACTAATGTTGACTATAATCCTTGCGGGAGGTCACCAACACACGTCCTTCCTCTGCCAAGTCTGGGCCACTACACTACTACTACTACTAATAATAATAATAATAATATTCTAGAACAATTAATACCATGCGGATCACAATAGCAGATTATTATCCTATGTTGGACGTTAGAACTATATGCCTTTTACTTTCCTATTTACTGGTAGGTAGGCAGAGGCATCGGGTGTGAAACGGCTGCCTAAGCATTTCCACCTGCCTGGGGTCGAGCGTGGATCCTGTTGGTTGTCAGTGCTAACATACAGTATATACCATGTCTACGCTTTTCCAAAATCGTCCTGTGTCCTGCCTTCAACAATATCTTAGAGCACAATTGACATTATTTAGCGCCCTCCAACATTCACCAGCAACCCGAAATATCCGACAGCACTCTCCAGCATATTTTCAAGCCCTCCAGAGCCATCCACTATCCCCTTCCATCCCTCCCCTCACCATCCTCTCCTTTACCCCTTCTACACCACCCTCGTCCACCAGTAGGCTGGGACCTCAACACAACTGCAGTAAAAATGGTTCTTCCGTCATCTCTTCCTCACACTCTCGCTATTTTCACTCGTCCAGAAGGAAAGAAAGTTTGAACCCAATGTGAGTTTCTGGTATGAGCTTAGAGAGAGAGAGAGAGAGAGAGAGAGAGAGAGAGAGAGAGAGAGAGAGAGAAATGTTATCTGTTTATATAACTCTGTTATCCATATTGAAACGACATTTTCCAAGATTGCCAAGGGATGTTTTGTTGCATGTACAGTTAACTGCAAGAGTCTCGTTCCTCTCTAATACGTTATTTACGTAAGAATATAAAGTGTAATTGAATTTAAAGTAGTATTTTATTCAACAGTTGCATATAAAGGTCAATTAACTATTGCATGGCAAGGCACTCTCCTAATTCAATACTACTATTTTGATTTACATACAATAAAGTCACAGAGAGGAACGTAACTTGTGCATGGAAATGTACGCGTCCCGACACACGCACACACATATATATATATATATATATATATATATATATATATATATATATATACAGTATATAATTACCGGTATATATATATATACCTGTATATACAGTATATATACAGTATATATATAGGGGGAATGGTGAGGAGGATGGAGAGCTACAGGAGGAGGAAATCAGGGAAGAGTACAGGAGAGCAGTAGAAAGACGACTAGGTGGGTTCGACCTGGAAGATATGGAGGAAGTGGAGGAGATAAGCAAGGTGTTTAAGGAAGAGATCTGTGCAGCATGTGAGGAGGTGTGTGGAGTGAGGAGAAGAGGGAGGGGAGTGAAGGTACAGCATGGTGGACAGAAGATGTAAAAATAGCTGTAGAAGACCAAACAGAAAGCGTATAGAGAGTGGTTGGGTAGTAGAGGGAATGAAGATTTGGAGAGGCAGAAACGAGCGAGGTACGTGGAGAGCAAGAGAGTGGTGAAGAGAGTAGTAAAGGAAAGTAAGAGAAGAGTAGATGAGGAATTTGGAAGAAATCTGAGTGTAAAATGGAGGGAGTGTAAGAAACTGTTCTGGAAAGAAGTCAAGAAAGTTGGGGAAGGTAGCAAAGGAAACAGTAAGGGTGTGAAAGATAAGAATGGAAGAATGCTAGCCGAGAAGCAAGAGAGAGTCGAAAGATGGAGGGAGTACTTCAATGAGTTGCTAAATGTAAGGAATGAAGAGCCAGCAAACATAGTTGGATATGGTATGGGAGGGAGAAGAGAAGTAGTGGAGGAGGAGGTGGGGATCAGGAGGTCAGAAGTGTGGGAAGCTATGAAAAGAGTGAAGTTGGGGAAAGCACCAGGAACAGATGGAATGTGTTGGGAAATGTTGAGGTATGGTGGTGAGATAGTGATCGAATGGGTATGGAAAATGTGCAAACTAGCATGGGAGAAGGGGAGTGCACCCGATGACTGGAAAACTGGCATAATAGTCCCTCTATATAAGGGCAAAGGGGAAAGAGGAGTGTGTGGTAACCACCGAGGAATATGTCTTCTAAGCGTAGTAGGGAAGGTGTACAGTAGGGTAGTGATTGAGAGAGTGAGAGTGAGAACGGAGAAATGAATAGGCGACGAGCAGGGAGGTTTTAGGAAGGGAAGAGGATGTGTAGATCAGATGTTTACTCTGAATTGTGTTGTGGAGAAATATCTGGAGAAGCAACATAAGGTGTATGTTGCCTTTATGGACTTGGAGAAGGCCTATGACAGAGTGGATAGAGAAGGCATGTGGGAAAGTACTTAGAATATACGGAGTAGATGGCAAGTTGCTGAAAGCAGTGAAGAGCATATTATATGAGGGTACAAAGGCGGCAGTACATGTGGAGAATGAGCAGAGCGAGTTCTTTGACCTGAGTGTTGGGTTGAAACAGGGGTGTGTGATGTCCCCGTGGTTGTTTACTGTATATATGGATGGAGTCATGAAAGAAATACTAGGAAGAGCAGTGGATGTTGGTGTATCGCTGAAAAGGGAGGGAAATGAGTGGAAGCTGCCTACAGTATACTGCTGTTTGCAGATGACACAGTTCTGATGAGCGATAATGTATGGGAGTTGCAGGGTCTGGTAAATGAGTTTGGAACAGTGTGTGAAAAACGGAATTTGAAGGTAAATGCGGGGAAAAGCAAGGTTATGGTCTTTGAAAGGGGTGAAGTCACAGAGTGTGAGGTGAAGTTGAACGGTCAGGCTGTGGAGATCATCAGCTCTTTTAAGTATCTGGGCAGTGTGTTGAGTAAAGATGGGACTGTGGATGAAGAAGTGCGGGAGAGGGTTCAACAGGGGAAGAGGGTTGCAGGAATGTTGAAAGCAGTAACAAGAAATAGAGTGGTCAGTATGGAAGTGAAGAAGTCCTTGCATGACAGTGTGGTAATCCCGACACTACCTTACGGAAGCGAAGCATGGACGTTCGTGGAGAGACTCAGACCAAGAGTGAGAGCAGTTGAAATGAGTTACTTGAGAAGTGCGTGCGGAGTTACATGGAGGGATAGACAGACGAATGAGGAAGTAAGAAGGAGGTGTGGTGTGAAGGTAGATGTGCTGTAAAGTGTGAAAAGGAACAACTTGAGATGGTTCGGCCATATGGAATGTATGGGAAGCGAGAGAATGACTTAGAGGGTGTACGAGAGCGAGGTGGAAGGACAGAGAGGGAGAGGTAGAATGAAGGAGAGGTGGAAGGATGGAGTGAGGAAGTATATGAATGAAAGCGGTGCTGGTTGGGAGGAGGGGCGTCGACTGACTCGGGATAGAGGTGCTTGGGGGCGGTTCATTCGTGGCCACCCCTTCGGGGATCATGGTGTCAGGCAATAGATAGATAGATAGACCTCGCACTGAGAATATCCATGTGTAGATGCGGCACTAAATATATATCTGCAGGGCTAGGCTAACTGGTTCTCCAGCCAAGCGCCGTCAGCACTCCAGAACTGCAACCATTAACCTTAACTTGTAACCACAACCAAGCTAACCTACTGCTGCAGTGATGCCCACAAGATCCACCGACCTCAGCTGAATCAATTCACCCACCACAAGAACACTGAACACACAAAATAAGACGGGAGCTTCCTACAACCTGCACAAAAAGGTCTTCCCCCGAACGCCTGACAACTTGACTGACTCTTACGCTTTCCCACCAAAAACTCTCCTCCCTAGGGTCCTTTTGAAATACCTGAAACTACCCAACATCAATCAAATTACACCACACGCCCCCCTGATCTCAAGATCAATAAAAAACAAAAACAAAACAAAAAAGAAAACAACTACATGAGAAAAACAACAACAAAAATCAGAATAATTTTTCCATTGTACCTAATGGCATACCACCCTACTACTAAGGTACGTTAGACATCGCGCAGTCCCTTCATCCCACCTACTCCATTTCACAGTCACATCCCATCTAATAATTACCCATCCACACTGGCTGTCGCCTCTCTCTCTGCGACCGTCGTGGTACCACTTCGTTTTCTCCTACCTCTTCTCGCTCGTCATCACCCACCTCATCATCAGTTGAAGACTCTACCACTCTTCTGACGTCCAAGATGTGAAGGTGTATGTCAGTCACTGTTCCCCTCCCCCACTGGGATGTACACTTTGCATTTGGGGGCTTTACCCAAATCTCATCCCAATTCAAATAGAGACAGGCCCTTCCTCCCCCCCAATGGCCATCGGCACCGCACTTGGATGTCGCCATTCATACTGAATACTGCTCTTTGTGGTACGGTTCTCTCATCCTGACCTGACCTAGGGGGCATATTATACCAAAATACTGCTTCCATAGGTGCTACCTGCCCCCTCTCTGCCATAGCCTTGATTATCAGATGTTGTCTTTCCACAATTCCGTTCCCACTTGGCCGATACGCACCTCTAAAGAAACGTCGGACATTCCACCTATCAAGCATGTCCTTCAAAGCCTGCGACTGAAAAGCAGTACCATTATTCATCAACACCTCATCAACTGGGCCCCTCTCTAGGAAGATCTCATTCAGCACACCTGCAATCTCTTCCGCATTCTCTGCTCTTAGTTCCCTCCAGATAGCTACCCGTCCAGGTCCACAGTCTACCATAGATAGGTACAACCCCTGCCGATAGTGTTTCATATCAACCGCCAACCTTTTCCAATCATTATCCACTCTAATCTCCCCAGATTCATGTACACTCGGTGCAGGGTCGATCGACTGACATCTGTCACAATGTCTCACCACCTGTCGAACGTTGTCCCTCGTGACTGCAGGGTCAACCTTCCTTGCCACAAACAGCTCCTTTACACTTGGTGCTCCCATGCAACACACCATAGCCACCTCCTTTGTCTCCTCTGGCACCCCAAGCCATACCTTCTTTACCCTGGCTAGAGCATATGCCTTGTTCTTCTCTGATGGCACAAAAACTAAACACAACTTCAGACTATACACATCTTTCAACTCCCTCATAATTCCCAGACGACGCTTCACAATCATTTCTGAGGCTCCCTTCGTTCAAACTCTTTTCTGTGCAGTCACCCCTGATTTCAGCCAACCAAACACTGTCACAGAATCAGTTCGAACCTCGATCTCTCGCAAACCCCACTTCAAGGCCAAATTGATACCTTTCAACACCACATCCAACTCAGCACGTTGATATGACTGTAATCGTGCTTCTTCCTCAACCACGCAACATCTTCAACTTCTACATTACCTATCTCCAATATCACTCCTGTCGCTATACTATTTGCGTCACACCATACAACCCCCTTCTCCGACTTCGGGGTGTACCATCTTCCTCTCACTGGATCTTCGCGTCTCACTCTTTCTATGACATCTTGCATCATCGTGACTGTCTCCTTTCCAACCTTGTCTTCCCATCTTACACCTTCCGCTCTCCTCTTAACGTAACTACATGCTACCCGAAGCCATCCTGCAATGGGATAGCGGCCCACCAGCCTTCCACAGACTGAGAATAGCTCACTCCTACTCCAATTCTCCCTAACTTCCAGAACCTCATTACCTCTCTGGAATACTAGCTCGCCTGTTCTATCTCTCTCTAATCTCAAGGCCAACACCGCACCCCCTTCCAACTGCTGCGGCTCCTTTGTGGCCAATCCAAACCTAGCTAAGTGTTCTACAACCTCGGCTGACATCACCACAGTCTTATTCACTTGTATATCGTCAATGTATGAATTTGTGGCAGCCTGCATCTCCTGCCTTTTCCCCAGCACTGTCTTGAGTATCCTCGTCATGATTCTCGGAGCCGAATTCAACCCGAAACTCAACCTCGTCAAGCAATACATCTTCCCCTTATATCTCACCAGCTGGTACTGCCAGAGCTTCGCTGTCACTTGAGTTTGTAAATAAGCCAACTTCAAATCCACAATGGTCGAGGCCCCACCCATCTGCTTCCACTCCCTGAGTGTCTCGCCGCACACATCCGTGACGTCATCGCCTGTGTGGCTCATCACGTCGGTATTCAGTTCACGAAAATCCAATACAGGCCGTACCTTGTTTTTCGTCGGTTGAACCACCACCATCAATGGCAACACTCCACTCTCCACTTCCCCCTCCCCATGGCACCAGAATGCCCTTATCAATCCACCTCTTCACCTCCTTGTCAAATTCTTCTCTCACTCCCTCTTTCATAGCATGTTCATAACAACCAACTTTGTTCTTCAAAACAGGCAACTCCCCTTTTAAAAACCACTCGACTACCCACTTCCTTCCATCGAATACCGCAACAAAATCCATATCCTCAATCTTGCATGGATCAGCCCCCCATTCAGCGCCTGTCTTCAACACCCCTCTCTTTGGTTCAACAACCCCGGCTGCCTTTGCGAACTTACCTTTTAGCTCTTCGGTCTCTGTCAGCTTCATAACCCTCCCTTCCGACTTTATGGCCATAGCGCATTGGGCATCTCCACTCTCGGCAGTTGAACAGCGTGCCGATACCTTCCCAAATGTTACCGGTACTCTTCCTTCTACAATCGTAGCGCCACCCAGTTAGTTGATTTCATCCATTCCCATCACTACATCAATGCTGTCAATTACTTTATCAAGTACTATGGCGGTGATCCACAATCGAATTCCCCGCACTGTCAACTCCACTTCTCTGGCACCCTCACACCTTATCTCTCTTCCATCGACTGCAACCAGCCTAGTGTCCTCTCCCTCACACTTTCCTACCAAACGAGAGGCCAACACAGTGGTCAAACAGCCAGTATCCACAAGGGCTCTTGCCCCTCTCCCCCCCACAAGTACCTCCACCACTGGAAAGGAGCTTGGGAGCGCCTTTACTCGACTAAAGGGGTAGCTTCCGGCGCAGAAGCTCCCCTTTGACCGATTTCCTTGTTGCAACGGCTCGCTATGTGACCCTCCTTCCCACACCGATAGCAAGTTATGCCTGGCTTCGGCTCCTTACACTCCCTTCCCATGTGAGGGCCACCACATATGAAGCAGGGACCCTTGAACCCACGCACCTGCGGCACCTTCTATTTCCTGCCACTCGGCTCACCCCGTGTGGCCTGCCACTTTGCCTCCCCTTCCGGCCCACCAGTAGCAACTGCTGCAACTCCTTGGCTTCCTCCTGACGCCAATACTCTAGCCCTAACTATTAAGTCACTCACGCTCACCGACTCAACGTCCTTAACCTGCTGCAGCTCCATCGATATCCGGTCTGGAAAACCAGTTATAAAAGCTAGCTTAACGGCCCTCTCCCTTCCACCCAGCTAGCCCTGCCAAACTCCTTATCTCATTAGCAAACACATCCACCTGCTCTTCTGTCCATCTCACCCTCTTTAGCCTTCCATATGCATCAAACATTTCCTGTGTAAAAGCCTCCTTCAATCTATCTTGTATCTTCTTAGCATCCACTTGATCATTCTCGCTCATCTCAAGGTACAAGGCTAATGCATCTCCCTCCAAGTACAGTGGTATAAAACTAGCCAAATCTTTAATTTCCATCAATTTCGCCACCAATTCCGCCTTCTTTAGCCACGCCACCACATCGTCCTTACCATCATATGACTTCATTATTTCACTACTCAACTTCCCTTTTCCCGACATGGTGACTATAGGCCTAGGCCTGGATAGCTTGTGGTAAAATACAAAATATTAAGCACCCTTACCTCGCGGTGAAAATATCCCTGTGTAGATGCGACACTAAATATATATCTGCAGGGCTAGGCTAACTGATTCCCCATCCAAGCGCCGTCAGCACTCTAGAACTGCAACCATTAACCTTAACTTGTCACCACAAGCAACCTAACCTACTGCTGCAGTGATGCCCACAAGAACCACTGACCTCAGCTGAATCAATTCACCCACCACAGGAACACTGAACACACAAAATAAGACGGGAGCTCCCTACAACCTGCACAAAAAGGTCTTCCCCCGAATGGCTGCCTACTTGACTGACACTTACGCTTTCCCGCCCAAAACTCCTCTCCCTAGGATCCTTTTGAAATACCTAAAACTACCCAACATCAATCAAATTACACCACAGTACTTTATCACGTTTGCTATTCTTTCGGCAGAAGGAGAAGCAGTAGCAGCACCGGAATAAGAGGATTTATTCCGTACTGATCTAGTGGAAGAAGTAGTAGCAGTAGGAGTAGAAGAGGTAGAGGGAGTAAAAGAGACAGTGGTAGAGGGAATAGTTAAGTCAGTAGCAGAGTCAGTAGAAGTGGCAGAGGTAGTAGTAGTGTTAGAGTCAGAGGTAGCTGGCCGAGAATGTTCAAGTGCAGGAGGACGAACAGGTTCAGTTTGCGTAGACACAGAACAAGTCTGCATCCCCACAGAGCACATCTGAGGCCGAGAGCCCGTCGCCGAAGCATAAGAATAATTCCAGTCCGGTGCTAGTTAGTTATAATAGGACTTCAGATGCTATCAACCCTATTGGAATATTAAGCCAGCACACTGTAAGTCAAAAATAATGTCAGGACTGGAGCCTCTCTGCGAGAACTCCAGTCCGGTGGTAAAGGTTCCTGCTTTTTATAGTGTCAAAAGTGTAGCTGCTGCCCTCTAGTTTCCCGAGTCGGGATAAATTATATTTGTATACACAATCAGATGCTTTCGGAACAAATATCATGATTTACATATATGAGACCGTCTTATTTGATTTGAGATATAATTGGTTTTGGTTGTGGAGGAAGCTTCGGATCCTTAATTAATTAATAGCGAAAAAGGCGAGAGGGAAATTGGTTGATTTAGTTAGGGAATATTACCCTATTATTTTTAGAAGGATGGTTATCTTTTATTAATATCTATCTATCTATCTATATGCTCAGGCCCAATCCCCATTTTGGGGGTAGCCGACTCAAGACAGAGCAAGAACAGGGAAAACACAAAAACAACATAAAACAAAAAATAAACACAGATAAAAAACACAAACTCACACACATCCAGGTCACCCAGGAGAAGACCCAGAGACCAGGGTTACCAAGGTCGCTCCAGCACTCCCCCGGCCCCTGACCACCCGGAGAGGTTCCGATCTCGGCAGGCAGACATGCAGCGGAGCCAATATAGTTACAGTTAAAGTAAATATAATACAAATAAATGCGTGTTTTTATATGTTATTATCCAGAAGTATTAGTTTGACTTTTGCCGTAGTGATTTGTATCTAACCGAAAATAACCTGGTTCATCAAATGCTGTATCTTTTCTTTGGGACCGTGTTCATACATTCGAGTCTAGTTAATTTTAACTGAACATATTTGTTTATGAAGTATGCTTCTTTTTCTGTTCTTACTTTCTCGTCATCGTGTTTCACTTTGTAGAAGGGCATTATTTGAAAAGCACATTTAATATTTGTATTAATATTACAAATTGATACATGTTTGTTCACAAAAAGTCCTTCGTTATTATGCATGTGACTCTTGTGGAGATTTGCTTTTAATCTAAAGTTAGAAGTTTCCCCAATGTATAATTTGTCACATCCTTTACAGTTTCTTGTATTACAATTCATGTTATAATTTACCGTGAAAGTGTAGTCGTTTAATATAAATGTACTGCCCTCTATTATGTTTAATATAAATGTACTGCCCTCTATTATGTTTAATATAAATGTACTGCCCTCTATTATGTTTAATATAAATGTACTGCCCTCTATTATGTTTAATATAAATGTACTGCCCTCTATTATGTTTAATATAAATGTACTGCCCTCTATTATGTTTAATATAAATGTACTGCCCTCTATTATGTTTAATATAAATGTACTGCCCTCTATTATGTTTAATATAAATGTACTGCCCTGTATTATGTTTAATATAAATGTACTGCCCTCTATTATGTTTAATATAAATGTACTGCCCTCTATTATGTTTAATATAAATGTACTGCCCTCTATTATGTTTAATATAAATGTACTGCCCTCTATTATGTTTAATATAAATGTACTGCCCTCTATTATGTTTAATATAAATGTACTGCCCTCTATTATGTTTAATATAAATGTACTGCCCTCTATTATGTTTAATATAAATGTACTGCCCTCTATTATGTTTAATATAAATGTACTGCCCTCTATTATGTTTAATATAAATGTACTGCCCTCTATTATGTTTAATATAAATGTACTGCCCTCTATTATGTTTAATATAAATGTACTGCCCTGTATTATGTTTAATATAAATGTACTGCCCTCTATTATGTTTAATATAAATGTACTGCCCTCTATTATGTTTAATATAAATGTACTGCCCTCTATTATGTTTAATATAAATGTACTGCCCTCTATTATGTTTAATATAAATGTACTGCCCTCTATTATGTTTAATATAAATGTACTGCCCTCTATTATGTTTAATATAAATGTACTGCCCTCTATTATGTTTAATATAAATGTACTGCCCTCTATTATGTTTAATATAAATGTACTGCCCTGTATTATGTTTAATATAAATGTACTGCCCTCTATTATGTTTAATATAAATGTACTGCCCTCTATTATGTTTAATATAAATGTACTGCCCTCTATTATGTTTAATATAAATGTACTGCCCTCTATTATGTTTAATATAAATGTACTGCCCTCTATTATGTTTAGACATAATTTACATTTGTTACTATTACATTTTTTTACCGAATAATTATTTGAAGTCAATTTGGCTTTTGTTAAGAGATTTTTTTTAGATTTGGTGGTTGTCTCTTAGATTTGATAAATTTACACTTATTATAAATGTCTTTCGTTTGGGGACATTTTTGCAAGACTTCAGATGTGTATTTTATTGGTTTTGCTAGGTCCTCACAGTGTGGATTGTATATGGAAATATAACATAAATTGTTGCTTTCATTATATTTTGCTTGTTGACTTCTGAGTTAATTGAATGGTATTTCTAAAGCTCTATCAATGCCGTTATTTATAAAAAAACATCTGGATAATTGCAATCTCTTAGAAACAGAAGCTCGTTTAGGCGAGTATTTTTCCATTCACGATGGAAACTAATGTGCATATTCTTCTAGCCAAGTTGTAGGGGATATATTAGACTTCACATGTCGGGAATGATTTGAATGAAAGTCAGTGGGTTTGAAGAAGATGTCTGTGTGAACCGTATTATTGATTTTGATCATCTTTAGGTCCAAGAATGTGACTTCATTGCCAGATTTTTTTTTTTTTTTTTTTTTTTTTTTTTTTCTATATTCCAACTTACTTCCTCTCGGGCATAGGCTGAGAGCCTTAACATTCACCGCTTTACAATGAACAGTGAAGCCCGTGAGGTCTTGTTCCAGTCTAGGGAGTGAGACATGTGAAGCACGTAGAGTACAACGAGCACCTGCCATCTTGCCTTCACATGAGGCATGGTGCTCACTCATGGCCCGAAACGACCCCATCTCTGAAGCCATCTCGTTCCCGTGCTTCACTGTCTCATCCCCTACACTCGGACTCTCACACTTACACACACACAACGCCACCTGTTGAGCAGATAACTCACCAGGCATTGCACCCCTGTAGCATATTTTGAATATGGGAATATTCATACAGTGCTATTTAATCAGGGAACAATGAGGGTATTTTATTGACGTTTCGGTGGGCTTGTGGTAATGCATTGATACTAGGTACAGCACAAATTCCATCCCAATAATATCTTCCCATTGATACATCGGGATTTGAACCTGGGACCTTTGGATTACCAGGCCAGTGGCAAGACCACTCCACCACACCTCCCCTTAGTCACATTTAAAAGTTAGGCGGTCGTCTAATTTCTGTAATTCCTCTTCTATTAAGGAGATATCGCCTCTCTCCAAATCCCATAAACAGAGAATGTCATCTAAGTATCCGTAGTAGGGTTTCTTTATTTTAGCTTTAATATTAATTGATTGTTGACAAGTTATCATAAAGCTTTTCTTCTAAATAACTCAACACTAGTGTGGCATAGGCAGGTGCAAATTTAGGCTAACAACATCGAACGTTATAAACATTTCAGAGTTGGTAAGCAAGGCTAGGAGTTTATTTTATAGGTCACTCGAGTCTCTAATGAAGGAAAGTGTTTTAATATAATAGTACGTGGCTTAAACGGTGTGTGGGACATGCTGGTCCTGCTACTATGGACGTAACACTAAGTCTGGTTGATTTTCTATCGTAACAATGTAGCTCTTTTATTTCATTTTGTCAGTTTGTATTTGATCAGACTTGTGTATTTTAGGGAGTCCATAATAGTTGCTAGTGTTGTAATCCACATCTGTTATGTATGAAATTTCCTTCTTCGTTAGCTGGTCTATATATTGTGATTTTTTTTTTTTTTTTTTATTATTATTGACAGATCATTATTTCTGGGAATATGTGTATAAGTGTCACTATTTTTTATTAGCTCCATGATTTTAAGGTTATAAAACTCTGTATTCATGAGAGCTATGCTAGATCCTTTATCGGTTTCTAGTATTTTACTTGCCTGTTATCCTTTAAGGTAGAAATAGCCTTTCTTTCTTGCCCAGAAATATTATAATAGAATTTTGGTTTTACCGAAATAGGTTGATTTTGTAAAAAATTAATAGCCACATCTAGATGGTTTTCCCTACCTTTATTTGGCTCCCAGGATGATGAAAAAACGGACACAACTGATATACATTTTAGTAATTATCTACCACACAGAAGGAGAGAAATACTTATCCTGTCCCCCGTTACAGAAACTGAACTAACAAATGTAATTCGTAACTTTCATAATTCTTCCCCAGGCTATGACAATATTCCAATTAGTTTAATTAAAGAAATTGCCCCAATATTGTCAACAGTATTGTTGCATCTTTTTAATTCTTCCTTCTCAAGCGGTATATTCCCTGACAATCTAAAGTTCGCCAAAGTTACACCTCTATATAAAACAGGAGACAAGAGAGAACTAAAAAATCACCGACCTGTGTCAATACTCCCAGCCATCAGCAAAATACTAGAAAAACTAATGTACGATAGACTTTCCACTTTTTTGTGAAACAAACGGAATTTTAACAACTTCCCAGTATGGATTTAGAAGAGGTAAATCTACGGAGTCAGCCCTGCTTTCTTTTACTAATGACATATTACATTCCTTTGATAAAAGACACTTCACAACAGCTGCATTCCTCGACCTGTCAAAAGGCATTTGACACCGTTGATCGTTGCATTGTGTTGGACAAAGTAGAACACTAAGGCATCCGAGACACAGCAAACGCCTGGATTATATAATATCTTACTAACCGGAAACAGTATGTTCAATATAATGACCGCTCATCAGAGACTTAAACTATTTTGTATGGAGTACCCCAGGGATCTATACTGGGACCATTGCTCTTTCTCATATACATTAATGATCTTGTAAATTGTAGTAAGAAATTGAAATTTGTCCTGTTTGCGGATGACAGTACTGTCTATGTAAATCACCATGACCTTCGCTTCCTGATCCATACTATGAATAATAAACTAATTAACATATACAATTGGATATCTAGCAACAAATTAAATCTAAATATTGATAAAAGCAACTGCTATCATTGTTCACAGAAACAAAAGTATTCCAGTAAACCTAAAACCATTACAAATTAAAGATTCTGTTTTAAAACTAGTCGAAACAACAACATTTCTTGGGATAACGGTTGATAAACGATTGGCTTGGAATCAACATATTCACAATGTAAAACAACAAATGAATAAACAATGCGGTATACTTTACCTGACTGGAAATGTATTTAATACTAACGCTTTATTGAACATTTATTATTCCATGATATATCCGCATATATTTTACTGCCATACGGTATGGGGAAACGCAAATCAAACAAAAACGAAACCATTAGTAATCGTTCAAAAAAGGGTAATTAGAACAATGACATATAAATCAAAATATGCTACCACAAAATATGCTACCACAAAATATGCTACCACAAAATATTTATTTCATGATCGAAGACTTAAAATTAAGTGACATAAACATTTATTGCAATTCTTTGTTTATTTTTAAATTGGTAAATAATAATACGGACAACAGCACGTTTCAATATCACGTGAATAATTGATACAACTTTAGAAACAAGGGTCTTCTAAAAATCCCTCTCATGACTTCAAGCCAATCACAGTCATCAGTTGTTTATCGTGGAGTGAAGGTATGGAACGGTGTCTCGCAATACATCAGAGAGATATTAACAGTTTTGAGTTTCAAGAAAGCTCTGAAAAATGACTTACTCTGTAAATACAATCCCAATGGTAATAACGAATAGACGATTTTTTCTGTATTTGTTCTGTATTTGAGTGTTCATTCTGTATGAATGAATTGTCTTTGAAAGGAAAACTAAATATGTATATACTATAGGCATTTGTTTGTTAGGAGTGCGTAAATCATAATTATGTGGATGCAAGAGATGACTGTCAATATGGTATATAAGATGTAAATGTATGAATGAATGAAGGTGTATAAATGTGGAAAAAATGGGTGTATGATTAAATAAAATAATTGGCATTTGTATATGTGGTCGGCGCGTGTAGTCAGCGGAGTCTCGGAAATTGTATTTATGCAATTATATTTTATTAGATTGCTGCAGGAAACCGTATCATTTATATGTTTCTTGATTTATCCCTTTTCCATTTTTACCCATTGCAAATTTACTTACACATTTAACTCTTAAGCCTCTAATAAACCTACGCAATATACCGAGACTCTGCGGATTGAGCGAATTGACTGCTTGATAGTAAATTGTGTATGATTATATTCGGTATAATTATGTTTGTATGTATGTGAGTATGTATACTGTATGTATCTGTATGATACATAGTATGAGTATGTATATGAATGTAAAGGTTGAAACAAAGTATATAAATGTGTATATGATATATCACTATTGTGTAATTGCCAGGAATACTGTTTACATTTTCTAATGTCAAATAATGGGACTATCCTATTATTCGGGTTTAACTAATTCAGGTGTCTTTATAAGAGAGGCAACTCTCAATAAGGCACAGCCAATTATAAGAACATAAGAACATAAGAAAATGGGAGTCTGCAGAAGGCCGATTGGCCTAAGCAAGGCAGATCCCTGTCCCACACAACCCCAATTACAAAGCCCAATTATAGGCTCAACACTCTAATACCCTGAGGATCATCTTACCAAAACGGTTAGAGATTAACGCAGGATTACGGGGGTCTGCAGAGCGCTGATTGGCCCAACCCTGCTGATCCCCCTTCACACCCAACCCTTCTCGTCCATATGCTTATCCAATTTTATCTTAAAGCTCCCTATCGTTTTTAATCCCACTATAGCACCTGGTAGTCCATTCCACCCATCTACAACTCTGTTACCAAACCAATATTTGCCTATATCTTTTCTGAAACGAAATTTATCTAATTTGAAACCATTGGTACGAGTTCTTTCGCTATCACTGAGCTTTAGTACATTTGTCATGTCCCCTTTGTTAATCCCACTAACCCACTTGAACACCTCTATCATATCCCCTCTAACTCTGCGTCTCTCTAACGAATGTAAGCCTAATTTCTTCAACCTTTCTTTATACGGAAGATTTCTAATATTATGGATCATTTTGTCATTCTACGTTGTACTCTCTCCAATGAATCTATGTCCATTCTGTAATAAGGACACCAAAATTGAACAGCATAATCCATATGGGGTCTCACTAATGACAAGTAAAGTTTTAAGATAACATCAGCAGTTCTGTTACTCACACTCCTAGAGATGAACCCGAGAATCCTGTTTGCCTTGTTTCGAACGCTTATACACTGTTGTCTAGGCTTCAAATCATTGCTAACAAACACACCTAGATCTTTCTCACAATTCGAGTTTTCTAATTCCACATTAGCTAGTTTATATTTAACATTTGTATGCATCTTCCCTATCTTTAATACCTTGCATTTGTCAATGTTAAACTTCATCTGCCAATTTACTGACCATTCGTGTAAGGTATCTAGATCCCTTTGGAGGCACTCTATATCGCTATCTGAATCAATTGTTCTCCCCATTTTGGTATCGTCTGCAAATTTACTTATCCTACTAGTTATACCTAAATCAAGGTCATTTATGTATATAACAAACAACAGAGGACCTAATACAGATCCCTGGGGGACACCACTTTTGACTGCTCCCCATTATGTACTGTCTATCTATCTATCTATCTATCTATCTATCTATATGCTCAGGCCCAATCCCCATTTTGGGGGTAGCCGACTCAAGACAGAGCAAGAACAGGGAAAACACAAAAACAACATAAAACAACAAATAAACACAGATAAAAAGCACAAACTCACACACATCCAGGTCACCCAGGAGAAGACCCAGAGACCAGGGTCACCAAGGTCGCTCCAGCACTCCCCCGGCCCCCGACCACCCGGAGAGGTTCCGATCTCGGCAGGCAGACATGCAGCGGAGCCAAAGCCACAAGCCCTCCCACCACATTTCCAGGCGCACCCTTCATATTAATCGTCTCCCCGGGCCAGGCGCCTGATGGACTATTATCTAGTCCAACTTGCGCCCGACCCCTTACTCCAAATGACCACGTGTTCACTCAACTATTCACAAGCATTCTCCATTCACTCCTGTCCACCACCACTTCCCCTGCCTGATCTATAGTCATTCCTCTATCATCCAAAGCCTTTCTTACACAGTCTCTCCATCTCAATGGGGGTCTTCCTGCCCTTCTATCTCCCCTTGTACCTGACTCACATATTCTCTTTGTAAGCCTTTCATCTCCCATTCGTTCAACATGACCATACCAGCTCAGCACCCTTCTGTCCACTCTGGCTGACAAATGTTCCTGCTGCCCCACTCTCCTACGTATCTCGTATCTCTTATGTACTGTACTAAGATAATATTACTTTGTATTATAATGTTCTTGGGCTGAATAAACTATTTCAATTTCAATTTCAATTGTGGGGCAACAATAGATTCGGCCACAGATTCCACAGATAAAAGAATTCTCTTATACATAATTGTCGACATCATTTGTGAAGTGACGGGGTTGGATAGAACGGGGTTGGGTAACACCTGTAGGATTGCTAGCCCACAGGTGAGTAGGAAGGAGAAAAGAAGAAACAAACAACAGAGACACAATTCCATACCAATTTCTCATGATACAGAGGAACGAGAAACAGAGGAGTGCCCCATATTACCAGGTCATTCCATTTTCTTACTACCAGGAAGACGGGTCACCTAGGTCAGTCACCCCTACAAAAGAATGGGAGTTTAACCCTTTCACACATTTATGATGCAGAGGTTGCCAGATTAGCAATAAGAAAGAGTTATCTCACTCCTCTAATTACCTCTCCAAAATTAGTTTTCTGCCCACAGCTAATTCAAAGACAACTGCATAGGTTGAAGTAACTAAACTAAAGGTTTTTAAATACCCCTGATGGTAACAAAGGTTTTAAAGTATCCCCAATAGGCTCAAAATCGCGTCATATGTCGGAGAGGGTTAAGCCAATCACCATCCAGGTTTCAAAGCCTCTCCACCAATCACCAGCCTTCATTGCACCAGCAGCCAGATTTGCAGTACACCGAGCAAATGTTTATGCAAGTTCCGCATCAAAGACCTGAGTGCTGCCGACATAAGTGGGGATATTAGGATCTACAGTGCAAGACTTACGAAGAACTCTAGATCAACCCAGAAACATAGTGAAGACCAGAGTTATCCATTGGTTCACCAATAACCCTCAATTATAATAAAATCACCAGAATTGCTATTATATCCTTACTAGACTTAGTAACTCCCACCGGAGTATTACATAAAATACTTTAAATGATTAGGTACCAAATGATAACTACCATGTATTTTTAAGCTAAGTATTTACTTCACTATTGATGTCACAACGATTCACTATATCCCTTTAACATTGAATCACTATAAGTTAAAGCTAAGACAATATTTGAACATGATTGTACTCAACGAAATTGTTGAGAAAGCAATCATTTCCACCTCAGTAATGTTCTCAAGTCTGAAAAGTCCGGAGCATCTAACTAAAAGTGGTAACTGCATTCCCCTCCTCTTCGAGACTACAACGAGCCCTGTTGTGTGCCTCTGACGTCTGGACGTGGGACTCCTGACGGTGCGAAGCAGCTCCCCCTGAAGTTTGGTCCAGGTGAACCTACGCTCTACGTCGGCCAGACTTGCTCTCGAACCTCAACCTCCCCACCCAAACTCACCCTAAGTGTCTCTGAGTGTCTTACGTTGTGATTATTGTTGTGAAGGTAAGGTAAAATATGTGAATATTCATTGCTAATTCCTTTGTAGATCTGTGCCCAGGATCATTAATTAATTAGTATGCATTAATCCTTCGGGTGGATGGGACTCGTTAGCCTTGGTCGGCAACCCATCTAGAGGATATAACCTTATAAAAATCCGGGTGGATGGGACTCGTCAGCCTTGGTTGGCAACCTGTTTAGGGGAGTAAACCTTATACAAATCTGTACTGCCACCTTAGGGTGAAGCAGGTTAGTGAATGGAGTAGCCGCACACCACTGTAGCAAAATAGTGCTAAAAAATACATAAAAGGCCTCTGAGTCGGACGGACCCTAAATTGAGTGGTCAATCCTGTAAGTCCTTCAGTAAACTGGCATGGGTTCTCCCTCTTACAGGGGATAAGTCCGCTTAGGGGAATTCTGCGTATGGCCACCCTCATTAAGGGGAGTAAGGCGTTCGGCAATAGATACATAGATTGATTAATCCTTCGGAAACCATATTAAACCTTGTGTAGATCTGTGTCCAAGATCTAGTGTTAATTTCTCTTCTAAGTTAATATAAAACATTTTACGCATACGTTACATATTTGTATAAATCAATAATCTATCCGAATACTCACAGATTTTCCTTGTGTATGTCCATTCTATTTATGTGTGTACCAAGTTGAAGCTGAAGAGTATATATATTGTGAATTGATTCCCTTCTAAATCCTCACTTTTACCTAGATCCTACGCCCAATTTCATATCTAATTAAATTCAGCCCCGCATCCTTTAGAAGAAATGTATTGCTGATTATCATAATCTAAATCTATTTTCTTCGAGAGAAACCCTGTTACGCCTTATTTTGTCATGCGTTAACAGTATGATTTGTGAATAACGTATTAGTTTATTCTGCTATGAAATAGTAAATTTCGATCCAGCTCGTCTATGAATTCTAGTTTCGTGCAGTGTCTAATTATTTCACCAACTCGAATACAACGCCAATTTGTTCTGTATTCCATATAGGAATCTGTTAACCAGTTCAGACCTCCTTCATACCTTATCGGGTATTTCCATCTAAGTGCAACTTTGTCGTGTACGCCATATTTAACTTGTAGTATTCTTATAACTACTCGTATACGCTAATTTATTGATGCGTTCTTTAATCTGCTGTAATCAATCTATTGCCTGATATTGCCAAGTAAATATCCACCCACACTTTAGGCCTAATTATATGCGTGAATTTCCTATCATTTGTTTATGTCAAAGTATAATACTCGCTTACTATTCCCCAATAAGAGTTAAGGAGTACTGATTTATCTATATGCCAATCAATAAATTAGAGTGTAGAATTACATGTGTGTATTTATTGTGTTCATCTTAACCTGATTGAGTACCTAACTTGTGAATAAGAACGTGTTCGACGGGCCCCTGTTGAGAATATATTGAGTCTAAAAGTCCATAGTTGGATTTGAGTAAAGACCAAAACTAAGCTAAGTTGTATTACAATCCAGCATAACAATTTGTCTAGATCATGTGTGGTTTCTTGTGCCGTGTTGGGAATAGGAGTAGGGTAAAATTTAAATCCCTTAGAGAGTATGGATAAATATGGGTAAATACATGGGAAGATTGATTTACTATTTTGTTTTTTATTGCGGATTTTTTCTCCAATTGTGGTTCTTCCGGAAAAAATGTTGGCGACTTGTGCCATAGTTTGGTCTGAAGTTGTTGCCTGAACCATTATTTTGTTCTAAAAATTTTGAAAGCAGATTATTAATTTGACTCAAATCTATATTGCTGCTTTGAGGCCTAGACGTTCTGTTGTTATTGGGGTAATTCTGCCTACGGTGATGAGTTTGGTTAGTTCTCGAAATATTCCGGTTAGGTTGGTCGTGTCATTACTCTCGGATGTTCAGTTTGTACAGACAAATATGTATTTTTTGTTTTCCCAGATCTCTGATTTTTGCTTTTCTTTGTATATTATTTGGAGGAACATTTCTGTTAATTGTTGTCTATTTTCTGGGGTAGGGTTCTTATAAATGAGAGTGTTCATTTGAGTCTCGCATGCATCGATGATCGAGTTGTTCTTTACTCTCTCCTCCTCCAGTCTTTATATTTCCAGTTTTACTTTAGTTACCTCCATTGTGCTCATGCGTAAGGCTTGGGTTTCCGATTGGCCTGGGTATTTGTTTTCTCCAAATATTGGTGGGATATAAGGTGGCTCCTGGCTGAATATTGGTGGGATATAAGGTGGCTCCTGGCTGAATATTGGTGGGATATAAGGTGGCTCCTGGCTGAATATTGGTGGGATATAAGGTGGCTCCTGGCTGAATATTGGTGGGATATAAGGTGGGTCCTGGCTGAATATTGGTGGGATATAAGGTGGCTCCTGGCTGAATATTGGTGGGATATAAGGTGGCTCCTGGCTGAATATTGGTGGGATATAAGGTGGCTCCTGGCTGAATATTGGTGGGATATAAGGTGGCTCCTGGCTGAATATTGGTGGGATATAAGGTGGCTCCTGGCTGAATATTGGTGGGATATAAGGTGGCTCCTGGCTGAATATTGGTGGGATATAAGGTGGCTCCTGGCTGAATATTGGTGGGATATAAGGTGGCTCCTGGCTGAATATTGGTGGGATATAAGGTGGCTCCTGGCTGAATATTGGTGGGATATAAGGTGGCTCCTGGCTGAATATTGGTGGGATATAAGGTGGCTCCTGGCTGAAGAAATCTTCATATATAGTCTGAATGTCTAGACATCTTACAGTTTTGTAGCACGCCATTTTCCTTTTATTTATAATGCCAAACCATGTAGGTTTTCAGATTGAATGAACAAATTTGCCTCGCTTTCAAAGTCATTTGCTGCATCTTCCCTTTTGCTATACTTGGGATTCGTTGTACTAGTGTTTTTGCTTTCATGTGCGAGGTGATTAAGTAATTGGTTTTGGTTATTACTGATGTCTTCAAGTTTCAGAGAAAACCAATCTTCAGCCAGAACAAAGCACCCTGAGAGTCTAGCTCAGGTACTTGTGATGCAACTACATTGTTGTGGTTATTCATGTTTACGAAATATTTGTCTTTGCAATACTTCATTGGTGTAGATCAAACATCCAAAATAAGTGCAGTAAGATAACCGCAAATACCAATGGAAGAACAAAATATAAGAAACAACGCCAACGAACTTGACAATAATCTTCATCCCTGACCTCTCTGTAACTCAAAAGGGCCTAGAGCAAACTGGCTGTAAATATCAATATCTTTTTCCTGGTGGACTCTTCCCAAATGATAGAAATGTCAGCCCGATTGCTTTCATCCATATCGAGTTATAAGAAGTTAAGGGGTCAAGATTATTGTCAAGTTCGTTGGCAAAGATAAATAAAACTTATTTATCATTAACAAATGCTGTTAGAAGGTTTGTAACATTCTAAGTGTATGCGAATAAAATGCTGATTAAAATACAGACCCACCAAAAGGACCATGTCTTAAATCACTCCACCACGGCATGATACAGAATAGTTATCCATTTCCTAGTTACATGAAGGATATGGAAAAATTCTCCATTTGCTTTCATCTTAATTTAGTTAAAGTTCAACAGACCAGAATAACTGACTATATGTGAGTTACACACTATATACAATTAATATAAATATGTAGAATATATACCTCTAACAACAAACTATGTGCAATAGTAGCTATTATGATAGGCTACATAACAATATATATATATATATATATATATATATATATATATATATATATATTTATATATATATATATAGTTATGCTAACACCTTTGTGAAATCACTGGAAAACACAAAATTAATGGTATTTTAAAATATAACTTCTACAACTAAGGTATAAAACTAAAAACAAAAAAAATGTTCTATGTGAATGTGGGAGACTTCTTGACTTAAAAACTAATGTTTTTTGTTAAATGTTTGGGTTAGTATACAAATGTATACTAAATATTACCTTCTAATTACCATTACTAAATTTTCTGAGGCAACTATTGTTTATACGGTATTCATTTTTTTGCGTACATATTCATCATACACTTAATTGATGCGTGACAAAGTTGAGAGATGAAATTTGATGTCAGCGTGTCTTTAACCCTTCCATCCCGGCTGTCCTTTTATAAGGACACCGCGGCAGATGGGCAGGACCCCGGGTGTCCTTATAACAGGAAGTAAGCTTGAAAGCCTATTCAGCTTGTTTTGAAAGCTGTTCGTCCGACGCATGTAAACACAGCCGTTTGGACCGACGCCATGCACCTCCGAACACAAGAAGGAGAGGCGTAGTTTGTTTTTGTGTGTCTGTATGTTGTTATTTCAGTAGTGAAAAGTCTCATATGGCTAAAATCGCAGAAAAATGCGCTCCACGGAAATCGTCATCACAACTGAACCAATAGACTTAGAGAGCTCTACTCAACGCCAGTCTACAGATTGGAAACCACAGTACGTTTAGACATGCGTGGGAAGTTTCTAGCAGTTACAATATGAAAGATACGGTAGCCTAGGCGTAGACGTATTTTGGCCATATCGCCCGGGTCTTAAGAACGTCCTTAGGATAGGGCCCCGGGGGGGGGGGGTTGAACAAGTATTTTCCTATTGTGTCATCATTCTGCATTGCATTCCCTCACAGATAATCAACAACCTACTTTCTCTGCTTCCACTAAAGCATACGCATTTTGTTATTATCCTTGGCATTTTATCTGTGTTACAGCTCTAACCTTCATCTCAAGAGAGCTGACCTTCTTTTACTTCCGCTGTGAATTATTATTTTCACCTTTTGCTTTTGTTGTCTGTCAGCCCTGTATTCTTGATTATTTGTCTTCCTGCTTATTTCGCTACTAGATATTTCACAACCTTACCAAACTATGGGTTTTAGAGGCAGTGTTGCATAATTTTTCGGGAATAACGTATTCACAAACAGTTGGATCAGTATGATATTTTGCCAGAGCATGTTTCACACCGTCCCCTAATTTTCGTCAATATAGTGCATTACCAAAAGTGGAGAATTAAGCCACTTGTCCCTTAGTTATGAGGTTAAAGTCACACCTGAATGACTAGGAAACTGACAAGGCTACCGTGATGTACCTGTGAAAACCACCAAACCATTATTGCCCTTCCATCAAACACGGTCGTTAACACCCACCACCCAACCCTACTATCGCCTTAACATTCAGGTTATTTGTTACTATCAAATATAAATATACAAAACTAACACAGAATTTTTGTACATGTGAGGTATGATCATTATGTATGTACTTTTTATAATAATTATTATTTTATATATGTGTGTATGTATGTAGATGTGTGTATGTATATACTGTATATGTGTAGGTATGTGTATGTATGTAGGTGTGGTGAAGTGGTCATGCCACTGGACTGGTAATCCAATGGTCCCGGGTTTGAATCCCGATATATCAATGGGAAGATATTATTGGGATGGAATTTGTGCTGTACCTAGTATCAGTGCATTACCACAAAGCCCACCGAAACGCCAACAAAATACCCTCATTGTTCCCTGATTAAATAGCACTGTATGAATATTCCCATATTCAAAAAATGCTACAGTGGGGCAATGCCTAGTGAGTTCATTGCTCAATAGTTGGTGTTCTGAGAGTGAGGGTCGGAGTCTAGGTGGTGAGACAGTGAAGCACTGGAGCGAAGCAGCTTAAGAGATGTGGCTGTTTCGAGCCGTGAGTTGAACTCTAGTGCTTCACTTGTCTCACTCCCTAGACTGGAACAATACCTCACGGGCTTCACCGTGTTAAGCTGTTGGATGTGTAGGCTCTCAACCATAGAGTACAGAAGGATAGAGCTGGAAGTGTGACGTCACATGGTTATTTTGCCGCGTGTCCTAGGGATTTGGTGGCAGCACTGTTGTAGGGCATATAACCAAAACACCTCAGTAGTTTTTCCTCATTAGATACTCCTTGATATCTGTGCGCCTGGCTTGTCTGCAGGGTTACCAAAGTTAACGAAAATTCTGCAAAATGATGGGGCAATAGGTTAAAGAGGGAACGTCTTTAAGAATGATTTAATGTTGGTAAAAACACTTGTAAATTATTTAAAATAAAATAGATAT
>JBAKBP010018799.1:0-45953 GCA_037953745.1 Lithodes maja
GTCAGGGTTAATTGTGACCATGTTTACCATTTTAACTCTCACAGGTTCTTCTTAAGCTGCATAGAAGCGTCTGATGATAGCCAGAATAAACTGTTAAAACGCGGCGTAATCCTCGAGGGGATAAATTGCAATGAAATATGGAGGATTTAGAGTTCAAACGCCAACAACTTATTACAGTTCTTGTGATATCTTCAACTAGTTATTTGTATATAATTACAACTACTCTCATCTAATATCAATGTGTGTGTGTGTGCACGCGCGCGCGCGCTATTGTTTCGGTGTGTATGTTTCTGAATATGAGCTTAAATGTGTGTGTGTGTGTATCCACCCATGAGCCACAATACCTGCACACCCAAATGAATGTTTGATAAAGCAAAGTAGAGAAGCCTCTGGAGTATAACAGAACATGGGATTGTCTTGTTTGAGTTCAATATAGAATCAATTGAGTGTGCAAGTATTATGGTTTTCTACTGTACATGCATGTGTCTGTGTGTGTGCCTGGGCTACACCAGACAAAGCGGATTACACAACACTTAATACAAAAACATATTCCTGAAGTAAACGCCCAGAAAATGGCATGACACCTACGCCACCTAAACAAAAAATCCTTGAGGAGATGATAAGCGCGCGGAGGTGAGGTAAAAATATATGTACTGTATAATAATAAACCCGGAGCGAAAAAGATACTGCCTTCCTCTTTTGGTGGAAAAGACACATTTAAATGGTGTATGCATGTATGTATATAATCAGGCACATACCCTATTGCTGGGGGTGGCCGACTCGAGACAGAGCCCGAAAAGAAACTGCATTTAAAGTTCCAATTCTTAGGGTCCGGGACCACTTTTGCGTTCCCTCGCTCCTTTCTCTATCTTGTTGAGTAGGATAATTTTACAAGGGGAGGAGGATTCCTAGCCTCCTGCCCCCTGAAGGAAAAGTAGGACAGTTTAACGGACAGACAGAAACAGCTAAGGTTGGGTAGAGGATGCCAAACCTAACTCTGGATAGGACCAGCCCTCACCAATTAGTTTTCATATTATAAGACGTTCGCCCCATTAGTTTGGCGATTTTAAGATCTTTCACCGCATTTCTTTGTCAATGAAAAGGCGTTTCCTGCCATTTATGTGTCGATTTTTCTTCTGGGCGAGCGAAAGCGAGCCTGCAATTTAGGAGGACCGGCCTTTGGCGGGAAATTGTTTTACAGACAAATGTACAAATCTATCTCGAAGGAAGGGGGGGGGGGGTAAAGTTTGATGGAAGTGGAGGGAGCAAACGTGAATTTAAAAAATAAACTTAATAACAATTTGTGTTAATAACATTTAAAATAATAATAATAATAATAATAATGATAATAATACGAATAATAATACTAATATAACAAAACAAATAAAACATAAAAAGTAAACATCAGTCACGAAACAACTTCTTAACCCCATATTTTTCTCAAACCGGGTCAATCATATGCGTATGATGCGTCCAGTCTTCAATGTTTTGAGTCTCGTTAACTGTTTATGATCAGCGCCATGTAGTATACCTCGTATTATAGCGGGGTTGCCTTACAGTGCTACCATTACTGTTTATGATCAGCGCCATGTTGTGTACCTCGTACGTTAGCGGGGTTGCCTTACAGTGCTACCATTACTGTTTATGATCAGCGCCATGTTGTGTACCTCGTACGTTAGCGGGGTTGCCTTACAGTGCTACCATTACTGTTTATGATCAGCGCCATGTTGTGTACCTCGTACGTTAGCGGGGTTGCCTTACAGTGCTACCATTACTGTTTATGATCAGCGCCATGTTGTGTACCTCGTACGTTAGCGGGGTTGCCTTACAGTGCTACCATTACTGTTTATGATCAGCGCCATGTTGTGTACCTCGTACGTTAGCGGGGTTGCCTTACAGTGCTACCATTACTGTTTATGATCAGCGCCATGTTGTGTACCTCGTACGTTAGCGGGGTTGCCTTACAGTGCTACCATTACTGTTTATGATCAGCGCCATGTTGTGTACCTCGTACGTTAGCGGGGTTGCCTTACAGTGCTACCATTGCTGTTTATGATCAGCGCCATGTTGTGTACCTCGTACGTTAGCGGGGTTGCCTTACAGTGCTACCATTACTGTTTATGATCAGCGCCATGTTGTGTACCTCGTACGTTAGCGGGGTTGCCTTACAGTGCTACCATTACTGTTTATGATCAGCGCCATGTTGTGTACCTCGTACGTTAGCGGGGTTGCCTTACAGTGCTACCATTACTGTTTATGATCAGCGCCATGTTGTGTACCTCGTACGTTAGCGGGGTTGCCTTACAGTGCTACCATTACTGTTTATGATCAGCGCCATGTTGTGTACCTCGTACGTTAGCGGGGTTGCCTTACAGTGCTACCATTACTGTTTATGATCAGCGCCATGTTGTGTACCTCGTACGTTAGCGGGGTTGCCTTACAGTGCTACCATTACTGTTTATGATCAGCGCCATGTTGTGTACCTCGTACGTTAGCGGGGTTGCCTTACAGTGCTACCATTACTGTTTATGATCAGCGCCATGATGTGTACCTCGTACGTTAGCGGGGTTGCCTTACAGTGCTACCATTACTGTTTATGATCAGCGCCATGATGTGTACCTCGTACGTTAGCGGGGTTGCCTTACAGTGCTACCATTACTGTTTATGATCAGCGCCATGTTGTGTACCTCGTATGTTAGCGGGGTTGCCTTACAGTGCTACCATTACTGTTTATGATCAGCGCCATGATGTGTACCTCGTACGTTAGCGGGGTTGCCTTACAGTGCTACCATTACTGTTTATGATCAGCGCCATGATGTGTACCTCGTACGTTAGCGGGGTTGCCTTACAGTGCTACCCGTATAATAATTATAATTAAAGGGGAGGGGGGGGGGGGGGAGGGGTAGTTTGCTCCCTAAACCTCTATCAAGCTTAAACAAAACACCCCCAAGAGCCCCTCTTTGAGATATATATTTACATTTTTCGGTAGAAAAATGTAAAGTTGATTGTAAAGTTGATTGTAAAGTTGATTGTAAAGTTGATTGGGCTAGTCTTTACCCTTCTAGCACCCCACATATCGTTTTAGGTGCATACAATCTTCTAATAATTGCCAAAATAAACTGTTAAAAGGCATCATTATCCTCAAGGAATTAATAGAAAATTAATACAAATGTCTTCAATATCCTACGCCTTTCGTAATATTAAATTGAAATCATATAATTGGAGATACATTAATACTTACAAGTAAATGTACACACGGATGCCATAGTCTCTAGCCCACTCCTAATAATTCTTGGACCCATTATGTTCTTATATACTACCGGTAATGCAATTGCAACTATCAGCATTATTTATTTATTTTTTTATAGAACTTGCTCGTCAATAAATAGCAAATATAGATTTGTAGTTGCCGCATATACATTTATACTCATATCTTCGTTTTCAGAGACATACTTTCATAATTAAACTAGGTAACGTCCACGAATATTTATGAGTGGGCTAGAGACTATGGCATCCGAGTGTACAACATCATGGGTGCACAATATGACTGCTCTTGAGAAAATGTTGTTCCAATCTTCCCTATAGACGTGGCATAATGGTGGGTAATCTGTTTGGTAGGGAGGGAGTCGTTTCATAAACTTGAATCTCCACCACTATGTCCTCTCATTTCTCAGGAATGTATGTCAAGCTATCTATTTTGTATTTATTGTTAGTATATTGCTGATAATCGTAGTAAGAAAATATACGAAAAGGTTATCTTTTGGACCGACAGTAGTCCCATCGTTCTTTTTAGGGCTAATAGGTCCGGTAGAGCATATACAACATTGACATAATTATATGTCATTACGAGCTGAAATGTATAAGGGATTTATATAATACGATAATAATAGTCTCCCTATAAACGGCCCGGCCACCATCTTCGCTACAGTCCTATATCTGGAGACTGACTACTGACTTGAAAGTGATGTGAAATAATCAACCAATAGCATTGGAATTCCCTGGATGACGTCACACCCATTTAGCCAATCACCTGTCACGCGCAGCTGCGCACATCCGATAATCCAATATATTGGAGAAGGTGAGGGTAGCTGACTAGTGTGGCGTCTTCAGCTGGATGACTCTCATACGTCTTTCGATTTGTTGTGTGTACGTGATTTTCGTTCATATCCAGTGGATTTATATATTGAGGACTTTCGGAAGTGAGTGTTTACCTATTATCCAAGGACCGTCGGAAGTGAGTATTTACCCATTACCCAATAATAGGGTCAGTTAGGGAAAATTAAGATTTTGCCCACTGCTGTCTGCATAGATGAGATTTCAATAAATCCTGGGGGGGGGGGGGCTTCCCCCCCCCCCCCCCCCGCCCCTCAACGAATTTTGTATCCCACGGCAAACGGTTATAGCCAAATACAGCTTATTTTTCGTCTTATATCCTCGTTAACCCCTCATTTTCCCTGATACTTATAGCCCTCCCCACTAGTGGGGGGCGTATTTTTAGACTGTTGGATAATGGGTAAATAGTCATTTCAGCTCTTCTTCAGTATATGAGAACACTGTATCTGAAAGAAAAACGCGATAAAATAAAATAATAGTTGCTGAAATCACTGTCGGTCCAAAAAGTAACCTTTACCAAATATACCTTAACCCGTTCAGTACCAATTCCGTCCTTTTCATTTTATGCTATATATTAATATACGATTGCATTCAGTTTAGGAACTGTCTCCAGGAGTGAACAGATCTTGAACTATTATAATTAACCAGTTTTATTACCACAGACCCTTCTTAAGCTGCACAAAATCGTCTAAATATAGCTAGGATAAAATGTAAAAGGCGTCGCCGGTACACAAGGGGTTAATTAACAAAAAAATATGTACTAGAGAGTGAAGAGGAACACCTTAGAGATGATTCGGTCATGTGGAACGTATAGCGAGTGAGAAAATGACTGAGAGAGTGTATGAGAGTGAGGTGGAAGGGCAGAGATGGAGAGGCAAACCGAGAACTTGCCACTAAACCCCAATGTTAGCCAAAATAAAGTCAACATTATTTCGTCGTATTAATTGTGTTAACAAATATATATCAGTAATGCCCCTTTCACACATACAGGACTCGGGTGCCGCATGCAGCAGAGTAGCTAGTCGTGGCGTTTTTTTCCCCGACTTGGTGGAGCTGGCTCGGTAATGCCGCATCCAAAGGACTTCACCAGACTACAGAAGACTACAGCCGCATACAGCCGACGTTGTCGTCTTGACTCCGGAGAAGTCTTGAGACTCGAACCGACAATGGAAATAACGGTCATTTGTACATGCCGACTACACCCGCATCTATAAGACTTCAGACGATCGACTTCAGAGTCGAACCGCATACACTGGCATAAAGCCGACACATACAGGTTCTGTGGCCAACGGAGGTATATACGTCCTCGCCGAAAAAACATCGTAGCAGCGAAACGACTGCACCTATGGCTTTCATATTTTTACCACATGTACCTTACCCTTTTGGCTACCCACCACAAAAATCCCAAATCCCTCCTCCTACCCACTCGCTGACTGTCGGTCCCGTCAGAAGGAAAAAAAAAAGGAAAATATGTGGCGGCGAAACGACTGCACCAATCGGTTCCATATTTGTGTGACAAGTCCCTTATGCCCCTTTCACACATACAGGACTCGGGCGCCGAATGCAGCAGAAAGCAACCGAGTAGCGACTCTGCTGCATGCGGCATCAAGTCGGCACCTATTCCTACCCATGCGGCTGTAGTCGTCTGTAGTCTGGTGAAGTCCGGGCAATGCGTGTCAAGTCGCGGTCCGCGACGAAAATGTTTGTCAGTTTTGAAATTTGGGCCAGACTTGAAATTTGTCTGGTGGATGCGGGGAGTAGTCTGCTCTAGTCGGCGCTAGTCGTACCAAGTCTTCTGTATGCGGCTGTAGTCCTTGTGTATGTCGGCTCGAATTGTGTTTCATGTGTAGCATAAAGACTACTGCCGCATACACCAGAGTACAGCCGCCGGACACGAGTACAACCGAAAAAGTCTGCTGAAGTCTGTTGAAGTCGTGTGCATAAATTTGCATAAATTTGCATAAAAAAATTCAAAATTATTAAAAAATATGAGTCATACGAGTACAACAGACAACAGCGGAATTCATCCGCATGCAGCCGCATACAGCAGACTCCAACCACATTGACAGGAGTGCAGACGTATGACAACACCCGGAACCCAATGTGGCACAAGAGTCGAGCCAACTTGACCGGACAAGTAACCGACAACAGAAAACTCCAACCGACAACACAAAAGTCGAACCGAAAATAGCCGCATCCACCAGACAAGAAATACTAGACATTTTTCCCAACAGAACGGCAACACGGCCCCTATATATAGGCCCCAGGCAGCGCACTCCCCAACAGTCTTCAATGAGACCACCAACGACGCACACCTACCACCCTCACCCTCGCCGCGCCTCTACCCTGACCTCTACGCTCACCTATACCGCCTTTACACCATGCCTGGACCCAGTCGAACACCAAACTCCAGGAAGTCACAGAATCCACAGAAAATCCAGAGGCAAGAAGACGACAACCGATTGGAAGACTTCTTTGGAGACGAGACCCAGATGAGTGAGGAGGAGAGCATGGAGATAATCCAGGACAGCCAGCCTCCACGCCAAACACCCCCCGCTGCCAAGCGGCAAGCACCGCCACCAGCTCCCGCCAAAACCAGCATGCTACCGCCAGGGAGCAGCCAGGACACCCAGGACACCCAGGACACCCATGACATCGAGGAGATCGACATCGAGGCGGCTGACGAGGCCTCCCCAGATGCGATTATCTACGGCGTAAAATCCAAAAGAACAATAACGAGGGTAGTGTTGCGGCCCGAAGACGAGGTCGCCGTGATGGAGTGGTTGCGGGCACATACATTCATGTATGATAAGCAGGCCCGAGAATTCAAGGACTCTGACCGGAAGTGGCGCCTGTTTGAAAAGAAGGCCAAGACTCTGACCCCTCCAATAAAAGGTAAGTTTTCCCATATTGATACGTGAAATGTTATATTATTAATATTTACGTTGTTTATCTGTGTTAGTACAAGTTTGTATGTGTTGTGATGAATAGTGACACTGTTTACCTGGGTAGATACCTGTAATATTGAGTGATATATAGACATTGTTGTGTGATATATACGTTTCTATTATATGTGATTTTGTCTTGCAAACAGGTGCTCAGCTGAGGACCTGGTGCGACAACATCCGCTCCAGGTTTGGCAAGTTGACGGCAAAGAAGAGTGGTGCTGGGGCTGAAATACGGTACAGCGACCGTGATCAGTGGATCCTTGACCAGGGCAGTTTTTTCAGGGGGCACATTGTGCGAAACAAGCCTCGTAGCACCGGTAATGTGAGTGTTTATTATATATGTTATTCAAATTCAGCAATACTTATTTAATCATTTCCAATTATTCCATTAAGGCAGTGTTTATGTTACATTTTGCTGTCATGTTATGCATGCTTTGTGGTTTCAATGAAACAATCTCCATAGATTTTTTATTTTAATTAATAATTATTTATTAACATAATTGCAACACCAAACTCCTACCCCCAAATGCCATTCATAACACTATAACACATCACAACTCACCACATTACAGTAAAAATATTACATCCGCCTTCCTCCGATAACACAGTTCATATACCAGGCCGCATCACAACATACCATTATAAAATAATTTTCTTGTTTTCACCCCAACAAACAGTTCCCACAGCATGCCTCATCCGACACCAACGACGATGCGCCTGAGCTGGACGACCCTGTACTCGACACCAGGACAGAGGCCGAGGACTCTGCGTCTGGGGCCTCCCAGCACAGCACAAGAACAGGCACCAAGCGGCAGAAGGCTTCAACCAGCTCCGCTGAAATAGAAGAGGTGAGAAAAATTATAGAAATGTGCATATGCAAAGAAATGAATGTAAGGTGTGGAAAGGTAAGACAAGTTATATAATGTTAAGAGTTGCTCTGGACTGCGAATGCGCCACTCCCACTGACACGGTAAGGCAAATATTGACATGCGCTACTAACTTCATTGATGATGTAAACTAAACATATTTTATTAACATGTACCTATTATGTAATATTCCTAATACATATCTTACAGAAATCTGGAATGCAGATGGAGATTTATGTTATTTATGAGTGTGCATTGCATAATTATCCTGACGCTGTCTGATAATAATCAACTTTTTGGACATCTCTCTTTTGTTACGACCGGGCACTCGGGTACACTAGGGCTCTTACACAGGACTCGAGTATGGCTCGCTGCCACAACGGAAACACACGATCCCAACCCCAGAGTACTGCCAGCCGAACAAAAAACGCCACTACCCTCCAGAGTTCTATCTGCTATAACGGGGTATACAAGAACTCGGTACTAGCGTTTCACACAACAGACTAATAACAAGACGGGAGTTATCTAGTCTGGTCAACAATCAAACAAAGAAGAAAGTACTACAACACTAAAGAATAGTGTTGGCCGAAGCCGAAGTAATCCACCCTTGAACTAAGAACTTAAGAAGTCCTCCACCCTCTACTTCGGATCGACACTATTACGTTACGTTAAACAATAGTCCTCGAGCATCAAGCAAGGAATCTTCTGATAAGTTAGATGCTTCTCGAATACTCATAAGAAGTAAGTATCGGATTTTGAACAGCAATTTAATGAATAACTCACTGGTAATTAAAGGCTTTAAATTGACATAAGAAGAATTATAAGAATAAACAATAGGATATGGCAAACATTAAGAAGAAGTACTCCGACAATGCACTGGCAATAGCCTACTAAGATTGTGCTCGTGGGCCACTAATCTCTGAAGTAGCTAAGCGTGCCACACATGAAATCAATAGTGCTTAAACAATAATATACATAAGGAGAAGCTTCAATACTATGCTGTATCTGCTGGTCGAGCAAAGTCTAGCTGGGATATCTAAGGTTAAGAGACAATGGCTGAGCAAGCGGCTCGTAGCCTAGCGAGGTCCTTAAGACTGTGCGGCCAAATTACGGTAATTGACGGGATGCTCTCTTGAGAGATCCAGATCACTAGTATCTGGTTCTCTCCTGGCGATCCTCTCAAAGTCAAGCAAATGAGATAGCACAGTGTTGGGTGGCACAGGCAAAAGCCCTCACTCGCAACACAGTGCTAAACTCCCACGGTACACAATCAAAAAGACCCCCTAGGCTTCCCACGTCTCCGTTGCAATTGTGCTGGTTCAACCAACCTAGCACTCATAGGAAATCACAACTCGAGGAACCCTATCCCAGTCTAGCATTACCTAAACCAGCAGAAAACAGGAACATGAATAATAGTACACAGGGAAATACATATACGAGTGCAACAAACATCAATCAATCCTATTCTAGTTAACCCTTCCAAAAATAGGCTATCTAACAGGCACTTATCTCGTGAGAACTCAAGCGATAATACTTTGGCTGACTAAATCTGCACCAAAGGGGTCATTGGTTAAAAAGGGACGAGAAGAGAAGAAAATAGGCTGTTCAGAGAGTAGAGAAAGTTCACATCAGTCGGAAGAATATCGATAGTTGCAAGGGATATGAGAGGTCGCTTTGCCTGATGAGTTCTGAAGCATGGTGGCAAAAACCTCTCTTTTTATACTCGGCCCTCTAGCGGCATATCTCAAACTACTTAAGGACCGCCCACTGGCAATCATGACGTCATATACTCTCAATCTGGGATTGACAAAGAACTTCCCACGCGCTGAAAGGGAGGAAGGGAGGAGGGAATTAGGCCTACCCCTCGTGGCGCGCTCACTGGTCGGTGTTACATAACTCTCTCTCTCTTCGCATCATTATATATATATAAATCCCACACACAATACTTATATCTAATGATATAAAATAGAACTCGTTGACTTAGAAGAAAACAAAATACATAATGATAATACTTATAGTACAACGGTTCACATAAACTGAGTTAGGAAACTCTACACAGACTACAGCCAAAGTTCCTGCCCTGACGATCCTAGCGAGAGTGGGGCCTGACTGGGCGTTCTGTACAGCATGCTCATACTCGACATGCGTCACACCTCCCCCAAGATTTTACTTGCTCAACCCTGAGCTAAAATCTGATATACAGAACCCCATCAAACCCCTCACACCCAGCGACCGCATGGCACTAAAACAACGCTGAGTTTATCACTAAAACACATCTTATAAAAAGAAAATTCACATTTCATAACTCCTCCCAACAATAGTAAAAGACACAATATCATGCTCCCAGAGCGAGCTTACAGCAGCTCAGCCGTTTGATAGTTCGTGGACTACTCAAACCTTATAGGCTATGACAAACTTATACAATTATCTTCATCAAAAAGAAAGAGTTTTTATATGATTTTTATATTTTAATATGTTTTTTTTCCGGCTGCACTATAAGGGCAGCCTATTTTCTTCTATACCAAACGCTCAACAATCCTGCTTTACGACCCAATACGCTGGGCTACAACCGCGAGCCAACAAGCACCAAGCGCAAAATACTACTCAAACCAAAGCAGGAGGCTACCCGTGTGTCAATTTACCCAGGATCATATACCCCTGAACGACCACATGCAACCTCGTTGTCACAACCGGCAATATGGCTTATGTCCAGGTTATATACCAATAACCTTAGTGACCACCTGGTCAGCCTCATATTCCGATTGTGAAACTGGTCCAAGATCTCGAGAGGGTAATGATCTGGGTAAACTACACCGACCGGACCATAGGCTGGAACATAGATCTCGAAATGCCCCAGCGCATCATTGTCCTTTTCACTTTCATTCATCAGGCTCTGACACGTTGCTGGTGCATTCTTAAGTCCGTCAGGCACAACATTGCACTGGTAGGTACTCCCGTCCACAACAAAACCACATACCTCTTTAGCACGCTCGGACAAAGTTACAAGCAACGACCACTCACGACATTCCTTATCCCTCAGATCCTTCGTCCACACGTAATCCAGCTCTGCTTGCACCATAGGCTGTCGAGCAGGATTTATACGGTAGGGAATTAAACTGAGCCTTGCACTATCTCCAGCCTGCATGTCGGATTCTACCCTGTACATCAGGCCTGGAGAAGCAACAAACATACGAAAGTACTGCCATAGCCTAGTAAGCAACTGCCTTGCACTGTCTCCACGAACAACATGCCTAGTGCCCTCCCACAACCCAGCCGAGACCGCAGCTTCTAACCTGTAGTCTCCCTCCTTCTCCACCTTCGTCCCTAGAACAGCCAGGTCATGAGAGGGACAATCAGTACCACCTGTGCAGTCACTCCCACAGTTCATTATAGCTAAGGCTTCCCCGCCGATACCGTACATGCGCACCCCCACATTCCTTGTGACGACATCTGCCTGCGCAGCATCACCGCTTTCAGCGACATGGCCAGATACAGTCGGTCTATGGTAGGGCTGTTGCATTAGACTAGAGCAGCATTGGGAGGCTATGCGACGACCGGGCACTGCGATACCACGGCCGACCTTACCAATCTGCTCAATGTCCTCCTTTTGACCACCACCCTTGGCAGCCATGGGTCGACCCTGACCTGGCAACCATGCCAAGGCCTCGTCGCCCACCTTAAACCACCGAAACAACGAGGCTAACGGTCTTTTAACAGTCACATGACCTGCCTGCGGAACATCTCGCACCGCCCGAGTTGTGAGACTCAGGGGCTCGGCACGACCAGTGGGGTATGAACCGAGCTGGTGCTGGAGTGCTGCACACTGCTGCTCAGGCAGGTGCTCTAGCACTTCCACAGCCACCAGACTCGTGTCCCCCGCCCACTGCTTCGCCGAGACATGACAATCCCTACTCTCCTCCACCTGTGCCCTACTGCCCCCCTCTCCTTCTCCACCTTGGCCGCGGCAGACCAACGCAGGGACAGTAGGCTGCTCAGGTGGTTGCCTCACAAACTCCTCCAACAGGTTCACATGACATGCTTCCCCGTCCTCGTGTTTAATCTCGACAGCACCATTACCACACTTCTGAACTTCCGGATCCTCCAACTGCAGTTTACAAATATCTGAGGGAACCAACCTGTCTAGATGCTTCCGAAGCAACCCAAATCCTTCCCCAATATCAAACTGAGCAATCCTTTTTTCTCTCCGTGTGCAACGTTGCTGCCTCGGAGTCTCTTCCGGCCCTACCTCCTCACTAGCTGTGACAGGTCCTGGGGCCTCTCCAGACTCTAACATAGGTGCCAATACTAAATCACCCAGGAGAGCCGCCGAGTCAAAACTCTTAAAACCAACTCCAGCTTTAGCCTCCTCCTGTTGATCGTTCCTCTGCTGGTCTGAAGACGGAGGACTAGGCTGTGACACTTTATCTGCCCGAGCTCGGGTGACAACACACGCCATGGGTTGTGTCTGGCACCGCTCGACCCACTCTTGCTCTTCCCTACTCACGTCGGCCGTCCTCTCGGCAACGACTAAGGGTAGAACCTCAGAAGCGGGCATTGCAAAGTCGTTGCCGAGAAGAAGGTCGACGCCCTCCACTGGCAGTTTCTCCACAATCCCGACATCCAATTTACGTGTCACACCATCCACCTCCAACTCCAACCGCACCAGCGGGTATGACCGAGTTGCATTAATACCCTGCACCACTACCACCCGAGCCACATTTATAGGGTAGCCAGTCAAGTTATTCATCAGAGTCTGGGAAGCACCTGTATCACGCAAGACCTCTACTCCATGCTTGCGCCCCGCCCACATCACGCAACCCCGTCCTCTATGGTCGCAAAAAACATCCTGAGCAGGGTTCGAGCCTCTCAGGTGTTTCTGCATTGGCTGTGCCTCAGCCTCTGACGAACTGCCCCGGGCAAACTCAGAAGACTTCGGAGACACACCAATGTTGCAGGCCAAAGACACAGCTGCTGTAGGTGGTTTGCTAGGACAGACTCTTGCAAAGTGCCCCTTTTCATGACAATGATAACACTCCAACTCCCCTCTGGGCTTCCCTTGGTACTGGGAAGGGCCCGGCCCCTTCTTAAATGGGACGGTGTTAGTCTTGTGGTCAGTCTTGGTATCATAGCTCTTGTACTTGTTTGCATAATGTATATCACTAACTCGGGGGGGTGGGGTGTCACGCCCCTTGTTACCTGCCTCACTACGCTGGGCAGACCCGCACCCACGAATTAATGATAGCCGGAGGTCAGCCATCTCAGCTGCCTCCTGTAGAGTTTTAGGGTTCTTTTCTTTAATAGTTAAAGTCATATCTGCACCAGTACACTTATAAAACTGCTCGAGCAGAAACAGCTCAGTCAACTGTTCGGCCGTCTCAGCTTTCTCAGAACGTGTCCAGTTAGCAAGTGCATCTTTTAAGTCCCGGGCATGTTCAAGAAAGGTCGCCTCCCTAGTCTTCGTAACACCCCGAAACTTCAATCGATATGTTTCTGGTTGCAACTCGTATGCCCGTAGGACAGCTCTCTTCAATACTGGGTAGTCAATGCAAGACTCTAAAGGCAGTGCATCATAAGCCTTCAGACCCTTACCCGTAAGTCTTGAGGAGACTAGAGCTGCCCACTTCTCTTCAGGCCAATTATGCTCCCTACACTTCTTCTCAAAACGATTAAAAAATTCTGTGACTTCAGTTTCACTAAATGCCGGCACCAATTTGACTAAGTGAGACAAGGACTGTTCTCTTACTTGGCCCTCACGGCCCATCCGAATCCCTGTTGACTCTGCACGAGTCTTATCTAAATCTATTTGAGCACAATATTTCTCTGAGTCGTACCTAAGCTCAGCCTCGTGCCTCCTAATCTCAGCCTCAATCTCCTTCTCCTGCTTCCTAGTCTCATTCTCCTGCTTCCTAGTCTCATTCTCCTGCCTCCTAGTCTCATTCTCCTGCCTCCTAGTCTCATTCTCCATCTCCTGCTTCCTAGCCTCATTCTCCATTTTAGCAAGCTCGAGTTTAAATATCATCTCAGGAGACAGGCCGGAAGAGGGAGCTGCCACTACTGAAGGAGGGGGGGCAAGAACTGGGGAACCACCATACGCACCGCCCGAGGGCACTCCAATCTTCCAATGCTCATCCCTCTGTGGGAGAGTGCTAACCTCCGGCAACTGAGTGGACGGCACTGTGGGAGTCGAGTGAGAGGGGATCTGGGGAGGAACCCCCCCAAACGCCCTCTCCTCCGAAACCCCATGTCGCCCACGCAACACCCAGGAAATCAGCTCCCCCTTGGACATCCCTCCTACATTGGATAGACCCAAAACCTTGGCTATCAGGTGCAAGCCATAAACATTCACCCCAGTCAGCCTCTCCTCCGTCACGTGGTACTGCTTACTCACAAAAAGTCTAGCATCCTCCTCACTAGTTACTAACGGCACCTCCTCAAATAGCATCTCTCGCTCCTCGTCAATACTAGGGCACGACATACTGAAGTTCACAAAAAATTCTCGAGACAAAAGTGTTAAACTCCCTTATGCAAGCACTAATTACTAAATTAACTGGAGTCTCTTAAATGCTCTCCTAATTGCCTTACAAAAAAAAATATTCTTCAATATGTACGCTAAAGTACCAACAAACAAATGTTGTACAACTCTGCAAAAAATTATACTGTTCACAAAATCCTAAGCAAGGTCGCCATTTGTTACGACCGGGCACTCGGGTACACTAGGGCTCTTACACAGGACTCGAGTATGGCTCGCTGCCACAACGGAAACACACGATCCCAACCCCAGAGTACTGCCAGCCGAACAAAAAACGCCACTACCCTCCAGAGTTCTATCTGCTATAACGGGGTATACAAGAACTCGGTACTAGCGTTTCACACAACAGACTAATAACAAGACGGGAGTTATCTAGTCTGGTCAACAATCAAACAAAGAAGAAAGTACTACAACACTAAAGAATAGTGTTGGCCGAAGCCGAAGTAATCCACCCTTGAACTAAGAACTTAAGAAGTCCTCCACCCTCTACTTCGGATCGACACTATTACGTTACGTTAAACAATAGTCCTCGAGCATCAAGCAAGGAATCTTCTGATAAGTTAGATGCTTCTCGAATACTCATAAGAAGTAAGTATCGGATTTTGAACAGCAATTTAATGAATAACTCACTGGTAATTAAAGGCTTTAAATTGACATAAGAAGAATTATAAGAATAAACAATAGGATATGGCAAACATTAAGAAGAAGTACTCCGACAATGCACTGGCAATAGCCTACTAAGATTGTGCTCGTGGGCCACTAATCTCTGAAGTAGCTAAGCGTGCCACACATGAAATCAATAGTGCTTAAACAATAATATACATAAGGAGAAGCTTCAATACTATGCTGTATCTGCTGGTCGAGCAAAGTCTAGCTGGGATATCTAAGGTTAAGAGACAATGGCTGAGCAAGCGGCTCGTAGCCTAGCGAGGTCCTTAAGACTGTGCGGCCAAATTACGGTAATTGACGGGATGCTCTCTTGAGAGATCCAGATCACTAGTATCTGGTTCTCTCCTGGCGATCCTCTCAAAGTCAAGCAAATGAGATAGCACAGTGTTGGGTGGCACAGGCAAAAGCCCTCACTCGCAACACAGTGCTAAACTCCCACGGTACACAATCAAAAAGACCCCCTAGGCTTCCCACGTCTCCGTTGCAATTGTGCTGGTTCAACCAACCTAGCACTCATAGGAAATCACAACTCGAGGAACCCTATCCCAGTCTAGCATTACCTAAACCAGCAGAAAACAGGAACATGAATAATAGTACACAGGGAAATACATATACGAGTGCAACAAACATCAATCAATCCTATTCTAGTTAACCCTTCCAAAAATAGGCTATCTAACAGGCACTTATCTCGTGAGAACTCAAGCGATAATACTTTGGCTGACTAAATCTGCACCAAAGGGGTCATTGGTTAAAAAGGGACGAGAAGAGAAGAAAATAGGCTGTTCAGAGAGTAGAGAAAGTTCACATCAGTCGGAAGAATATCGATAGTTGCAAGGGATATGAGAGGTCGCTTTGCCTGATGAGTTCTGAAGCATGGTGGCAAAAACCTCTCTTTTTATACTCGGCCCTCTAGCGGCATATCTCAAACTACTTAAGGACCGCCCACTGGCAATCATGACGTCATATACTCTCAATCTGGGATTGACAAAGAACTTCCCACGCGCTGAAAGGGAGGAAGGGAGGAGGGAATTAGGCCTACCCCTCGTGGCGCGCTCACTGGTCGGTGTTACATAACTCTCTCTCTCTTCGCATCATTATATATATATAAATCCCACACACAATACTTATATCTAATGATATAAAATAGAACTCGTTGACTTAGAAGAAAACAAAATACATAATGATAATACTTATAGTACAACGGTTCACATAAACTGAGTTAGGAAACTCTACACAGACTACAGCCAAAGTTCCTGCCCTGACGATCCTAGCGAGAGTGGGGCCTGACTGGGCGTTCTGTACAGCATGCTCATACTCGACATGCGTCACACTTTATAGATACAGCAGACGGTGACCGCCTTCCGCAAGGACATCACTGAACTCCGGGAAAGCGTGAAGACAGGAGGTGGACGCATCAAGCCTCATGTTTCCGCGTTCGTGGCCTACCTTGCGGAAGTCATGAATGAGTGGTCTGCCGATGACTGCAACACGGCTCAGCAGGAGATGACTACCTACGTGCTGCAGATGGACAAGATGGTGCGGCAACGGGCTTCGGGGGCAACTGCAACCCCAGCGAGTGCGGCACCACCCCCCGTCCAACCTCCACAACCCTCCGTCAGCGTCCAACTTGCGCCCCAGGTATACCAACAACGTGTGCCACAGCTGACTCCACACCTGGGCCAACCTCTTGGACCGGCCCCACAGTTTACGCCCACCTTGTGGGGCAGCTCCACCCCCACATATGGGACACACCTCGCGGTGCCTGCCACACCTGGGAGAAGTTTTCAGAGGCAACTCTTTGATGTGAGTCTCAACCTGGACTCCCCAAACCCAACACTACACACACCGCAGCACGAGGGGCAGTAGAGAATTTCCGTCCAATGTTAAGTTTAAAATAAAATTCTGTTGTGAATACTGTGTTTAGAATTCCAATCCCATATGCCAGTAATATGTTATAAAACAATAAATAATACTTATCTTTGCTGAAAATAGTATCTAGTAATAATACCCAAAAATATGTCCTTAAATAACATGGCAGTCAAATATTTACGACTTGACATTCATTCACAAAAGTGACTACTAAATAAAATATAGATGAATAAAATAGATGTTGAAAATATAGATGAATATAATATATGTTTTCTAAAATTAATATACACTCATCATATACAAATGCCCGCGACGGCAATAACAAAGCAAGAAAGTAATAGCCTGATACGTATAAATATGAATATATAATAATAAAATATAACTGACGCATGACAGTTACATAATAAATTACTGAATGTCATGGAAATACTGAATAATGAAATAATATGCGAAAGCAAATGACTGAAGACAAGTGAAAATGAAAGTAATAATTATTAATAAGAAACGTATGAACATATCAAATTTGCAAATGATATGGACAATGGCACGCATGATTTAATTAGAAAGAGCTGCAAATTAGGTCAGTTAATATAACATTAAAATACACACAATCATCGTACCTTCATGAGTCACTGAAGCGGCTATCCTGCCAGCTCACACTGCCCCGGGTTGATGTGAAGTAGTCTGCCATGTAGCGACGTAATTAGTAGCCTGGTTTCCGGTCAGTGGCATGAGCGGCTCCAGCTGGTCACCATCCCTCCAAGACCCTGGCGTCACCCTGTGGGTGACTGGGTTCTCCCTGTCAAGGAAGCCAACGGGGTGGTGACTGGGGAAACGGCGACGGATGAGGTTGTGTAGGCAACAGCATGCCAGCACCACAGACTCCACTCTCTTGGGTTGCAGGGGAATGGTGGTGAGCAAACATCTGAACCTGGAAAATAGGGAGACACAAAACATGGTTATTATCAAATACATGCCTCTGCAAAGAGAATTAGTTAGCAATGCAAGTGTATAGCCTTATTAATGGCATTAACCCCACCAAAATTAAAAGATATTTACCTGTTAGCCAAGATGCCAAAGGCATTTTCCACCACCCGTCGAGCCCTGGACAACCGGTAGGAGAAGATCATCTGACCCATGTCCGTTGAGCTATGTGGGAATGGTTTGAGTAGCCAGGGTCGCATGGGGAATGCGTCGTCAGCTAACAGGAAGTAGGGCACAGGCCTGGCACCAGTGTGTAGGGGTTGAGGAGGCGGAAGTCCCAGGGTGTTGTTCTCCAGGCCGGCCCTGATAGGTGTCTGTGCAAAGACACCACCGTCAGACCCCGAACCAGTGGCACCCACATCGCAGTACAGGAACTTGTAGTCAGCATCCACAACTGCCATAAGCACAATAGAGTGGAATCCCTTGTAGTTATAGTAAAGGGACCCAGCATTGGCAGGGCAGCGAATGGCTATGTGCTTACCATCAATAGCACCAACGGCGTGTGGAAACTGCCAGCGTTCTTCGAAGAGGTCAGCACATTTCTTCCAATCTTCGGGGGTCTTGGGGCATGGCAGAATGAGAGGGTGGTATTCTTGGTAGATGGCCTCACAGGTGTCAGGAACCAGCAGTGAAATGCTGTTATGGGCGACGCGGAAATCATAGGAGAGTGTTTGATATGAATCACCAGTCGCCAGGTAGCGCAGGGTAATGGCGAGACGAAGGGCAGGGCTCAGGGATTTCCGCCAGAAGGTGTCCTGTCTCTCTATCCTGGGTGTTATCTTCTCCACCATTTCCCAGAACATGTCCACGTCCAACCTGGTGAAGTTTCTGAAGCTGCGGTGGTCTTCGCGCATGAACTCATGCATGATATTCTCGTAGTGGCCATACATTGGCCGCCGCAGGAGCCAGTTCCGCGTCCACACTGACCTCCTCTTCCTCCTTCGTTGTTTAATGGCTATTTTCAGAGCCAACAGATCAACCTGGAGAGTTAAATCCATGGACATGGTCGCCAGGTATATGTCTATATTTTGGCGCTGGGAGGGTGTAATGAATACGTGCGCATCCATGTTGTGTGGTAGAGTGTCACCGTAGCTGTTGACGTAACGGTGGAGTCGACTGTAATGATGTTCAGCCCTGCTAGACCGCCCCTTTTTATACATCCGCTGGCCACACAACTTGTGTGTGTCGGCTTTATGCGGGTGTATGCGGTTCGACTCTGAAGTCGATCGTCTGTATTCTGGAGTCGATCGGCTGAAGTCTTATAGATGCGGGTGAAGTCGGCATGTAAAAATGACCGTTATTTTTTTTTTCGGTTCGAGTCTCAAGACTTCTCCGGAGTCAAGACGACAACGTCGGCTGTATGCGGCTGTAGTCTGGTGAACTCCGTTGGATGCGGCATACCGAGCCAACTCCAAAAGTCGGGGGACAAAAACGCTACTCTGCTGTATTCGGCGCCCGAGTCCTGTATGTGTGAAGGGGGCATTACCCTTCTGCATTCCCCCCACCACACCCCCAACTGCCTCCCACCACCCACTTCCAGCGTATCCGTACGAAGAAAAGGAAAAAAAGGAAAATCCGTGGTGGCGAAAGTACCTCACCAATCGGCTTCATATCTGTAACACAAGTCAATTACCCTTCTACCTTCCCCCCATCAACCCCAAAACCACCCTCCCACCCATACATTCCGATACCATAAAAGTCTCTGTAGTCTATAGTGTCTTTTCAGCTACTTTCGGGACCATCGGGGACCTGTTTTCTGGCGAGGGGAGTGTTTTTTTTACCATTATCCTTCCTTTCTCTCCCAACTTGATAGATTTAGCCCCCCCCCAAAAAAAAAAAAATCTGGCACTGGCAGAAGCACACCGTCAAAATTGGCTGGCACTCAGCGGGTTAAATGAGAGGGAAGAGAGTAGGAAGAGAAGAACAGGGGGTAGTAGGGAGGTAGTGAGGGAGGGAAGAGGTGGATGAGAAGAAGGGAGGAAGAAGGAGGAAAAAAACGAAGACAGGAGGAGAAGGAGGAAAAGTAGGGAGAGAGGAGGAAAAGAAGGGAGGGAGGAGAATGAGGAGGAGAAGGGAGGGAAGGAGAATGAGAAGCAAGAGGAGGAGGAGAAGGGAGGGAGGGAGTTGAATGAGAAGCAGAGAGGAGGAGGAGAAGGGAGGAAGGGAGGAGAATGAGAAGGAGAGTGGAGGAGGAGAAGGGAGAAGGGCCTTTGTTGTTCTATTGGGTCCTGGCATGGTGTACAGGCGGTTGAGGTGCGGGTAGAGGTGTGCGTCGTGGGTGATCTCGTCGAAAACTGGGTCAAGTGCGCTGCGTGGGGCCTATATATAGGGGCCGTGTCGCCGTTTTTTTTTTTTTGGTCGGCTTGATGCGGCTGTTTGCGGTTCGAGTTGGGTGTTGTCGGTTGGATGTTTCTGTTGTCTGCTCAAGTTGGCTCGACTCTTCTGCCATATTGGGTTCTGGGTGTTGTCGTACGTGTGCACTCCTGTACAAAGGAGTACAAAGGAAATCAAGCAACAACAGATCTAGTGACCCTTCTAGGCTGCTTGTCCTCCAAAACACTGAGGATCAAGTGTCCAAACAGTGGTTTAGAGTGGGTAAGGGAACATTGGAAAGGGAACTACTGCCCTGCCACTAACGTGGCAGGACTAGGAAGTTAGTAGGGGACATATGGGTTAGTAACTGAGGGGAGGATAAAGTTATTCATTTACAAATGCAGTCAGTCGCGGGTTTGATGCGAGATATTTGTCTAGGCGGAATTTAAATGAATCAACGGTGCTGCAGTCTATAACGTTTCGGGGAAGCCCATTCCACAAGTTGACAACTCGATTGAAGAAGAAATTCTTAGATTCGTGCGAGTTAAAAGATTTACCAATAATTTTGCAACCGTTTCCCCGTGTGTAATTAGATTGGTCGATAGTGAAGTACTTACTACAGTTCATATTGTCGATGCCTTTGATGATTTTGAACACTTGAATTAAGTCGCCTCTTAATCTGCGCTGGGTTAAAGGAAATAGATTTAATTCTCTAAGACGCTCTTCGTATGGTTTGTTCTTTAGGCTAGGTATCATTTTGGTAACTCTACGTTGAACTCGTTCTAGCTTGTTTATATCTTTTTGGTAATAAGGGCACCAGGATTGAACGCAGTATTCCAGAAGAGGGCGGACTAAGGAATTGTAAAGGGTTAGGATAACTTCTTTGGATTTATGCTCAAATGACCTGCCTATAAAGCCAATTATTTTGTTTGCCTTCTTAACAACTTCTGAACATTGTTGACTCGGTTTTAGGTTACTCGATATTGTTACTCCCAGATCAGTTTCTCTGTTTACATTCTTAAGCTGAGTGCCATTCATCGAATAGTTTGCTTTCTCATTTAGGTATCCGACATGTAGTACTTTACATTTATCCGCATTGAAACTCATTTGCCAAATTTGGGCCCAACATGACAATTTATCTAGATTGTGTTGCATATCGTCAACTTGTTCTTTTGAGAGTACGCTATTTGCAATTTTTGTATCGTCAGCAAATTTTGAGATTGTGCAGGTGAGACCCTCATCTATGTCGTTGATGTAAATTAGAAAGAGAATTGGTCCTAGTACCGATCCCTGGGGTACCCCGCTACTTACATTGGTCCATTTAGATGCCTTACCGTTTATGACTACTCTTTGCTTTCTGTTGTTGAGCCAATTTTCTATCCATTTCAACACACCGTCTTGTATTCCATGCGCTTTTAGTTTTAGCAGTAAACGTTTGTGGGGAACTTTGTCAAAGGCCTTTTGAAAATCAAGGTATATAATATCTACAGCTTTACTCTCATCGTAGAGGTTGAGGATATCGTGGAAGAAGTCTAAGAGGTTTGTTAAACAGGAACGTTTTTTACGAAAGCCGTGTTGAGTATCTTTAAGTATGTTATTTTCCTCTAAGTGATTTACGAGTCTGTCTCGTATGACCGTTTCTAGCATTTTACATACAACTGAGGTTAAGCTAATTGGACGATAGTTACTGGGTAGGGATTTGCTGCCTTTTTTGAATATCGGTGTTACGTTGGCTAGCTTCCACTGATCAGGCATAGTTCCAGACTGCAAGGATTTATTGAATAGTAATGTCAGTGGTTTGGAGAGCTCATTCTTAGCTTCCTTTAGAACTCTAGGCGAGATTGTATCAGGTCCTGGCGTTTTATTTACTTTGAGTTTATCTAAACAATTCAATACTTCTCTCTCTGTAACGGTGATATTGCTTAGAACATCTGAATTATCAATCTGAATCGGCGATGGTGTAGGGATATCACTGAGGTCTTCGGTTGTAAAAACTGATGCAAAGAAGGTATTGAGGGCATTACTCATTTGTACTTCGTCTTTGGTGTATTCTCCTTTTTCATCGACTAACGGTCCAACAGTTGAAGTAACTACTTTTTTCTTTCTGATATAACTATAGAATTCTTTCGGGTTTGTTTTACTTTGATTCGCAATATGTAACTCTAAGGTCTTTTTACTTTGCTTAATTAACTTTTTGGCTTTGCGTCATAGCTCTACAAATTTCACCCGTTCTTCGTCATTTTGTGAGGATTTTAATCTATCATTAGCAAATTTTTTAGCAAGCAGGCAGTTTGAAATATCTTTATTCCACCATTTGGGCTTATTATTATGGCCTGGACGCCGTATTTTCGATGGTATGCAGTCTTGCACTGCTTTTAGGTAAGTGGTTTCGAATAACTTCCAAGATGTATTTATGTCGTTATTGTTAATTAAAAAGCTCCAGTCAGTTTCTTTAAACATAGCTCTAAGTTTATGGAAGTTTGCTTTCTTGAAATTAGGGACTTTTTCGATGCTACTATTTGGTTCGTTACTAGTAAACTTTAAAGTGAAAGTTATCGTACGATGGTCGCTGTTACTGAATTCATCACCAACATTCAAATTCTCTATCAATTCTTCTTTTGTTGCAAGTACAATGTCAAGAACGTTATTACCACGGGTCGGCGTTCGAACAAATTGATAAAGCGAACTCTCTTGCAAGTTCGTATACAAGTCATGTCCGGAGTGTGAAGTAAGAGTATCGCCCCACTTGGTCACAGGTAAATTAAAGTCGCCAAAAATTACGGTATCTTGTGAGTTACTTACATCTGCAATTTGTTCGTAAATTTCTCGGTCAGTTTGCACTGATTGAGCTGGAGGTCTGTATATTAACGCAAGTATTATTTTTGTACCTTTATTATTCTTTATTAGCACAAAAGATGTGTCGACGTTCACAATTTGAGGTTTTGACACGAGGGTCGGGTTAAGACTTTCTTTGATATAAAATAAAACGCCACCTCCATTTTTATTTATTCGGCTGTTCTCAAACATTACATAACCGGGAAGTGAATACTCTGCTAAAAAGTCTCTATCTTCTGTATTGAGCCAAGATTCTGTTATGCCAATCACATCATAATTTTCTGTAAACACTAGTTCCTCTAAATCTGAAAATTTATTGCGTATGCTACGAGCGTTTGCATAGAAAACCTTTAAAGTTGCGGTTTTAGAACTCGCATTACGTTCTTTCATCGAATTATTGGTTCTGGTCGGATCTACATTTACATTCATGGCTGTCCTCGGTCCTCGGTCGTTATCCCTGACGGTTTTGAATTTGGGTCGTGTTTGTGGAGATTTATCCAAATTCGCGGTTCTTGACGGATTAGTATTTAATTCCTTTGTAGGTTGCCGTCCTCGCTGTCTTCGGTCCTCCTTCCTGGTTGTCCTGTGCTGAGTCGATTTCTTCTCCGAAAATCCTTCACCGCATCGTTGAGAAGACTAAAACGTGCTGCTCCCACCTGGTTCAGATGAACTCCATCGTCCGAAAACAAATAGTCATCGTAGTAGAAATTGTCCCAGGTGTCGACGAATCCCACGTTCTCCTTCCTGCAGAGGTTTGCTAGACAACGATTTGTGCTGGTGGCTATGTTGTAAAATCGGCTCTCTACACCGAGCCGGGGGACGATTCCTGAGACGATGATCCTTGATGACTTCTCCTTAAACGACTTGATCAGCTGCTGGTACTTTAAAAGCAAATCTTCCGACCGGGTTCGCTGCACATCGTTGGATCCAACGTGGATGACGTACATTGTATTAGCAGGGGCCAGCTTTGATACTTCGTCAACTGCTGCAACTACGTCATCCACACCACCACCAGGGATACAAAAACGCTTCCTGGTCTTAGGTGCCCTGGCGCAAAACTCTGTGAGCTGACCACGTATCATCGAGTCTCCCACGAGCCGGACTTCTTCTATTTCCTCTTCGTCATCTGAGTCTGCGAGTATCTGGAAACGGTTTTGACACTCGGTAATCGGTATGTGTTTCCTGGTCTTGGGGCAAACGTTGTTCCTCACGACACGGAAGTTGTCTTGAGGGGGAAGAGAGTCACTATTTGTATCTTGAGTATCGGATAAATCAGCTGAAGTGGCTACTGTAGGCGTTGAATTGTTGGCAGTTGACGTTGGGGCGTTGGTGGCTGCTGGAGTTGCGGTGACAATTGAAGTTTGTGGTACTCCAACGTTGAGTGTTACAAACTCTTGGAGTGATTCCAGCTTCATGGTGAGGACGTTGATCTTGTTGTAGGCTTCGTCTAATTTCACTGTAAAATTCTCTCGTTGCTGGCAGAGCCGGCAGTCTTGAAGATCGATAGTAGCAAACATGGACTCGCCAAACCTACCGGCGCAGTTCGCACAAGCGCGAGGCATGGTGACAGTCACTTTCTTCAGATCACTTCACTCACTTAAAAAACAATTCACTCACTTTAAAACACTTCACTCACTTTAAAAACACTTCAATCACTTCAACCGAAAACAAATATGCTGAAATACGCAGAAATAGGTTATCAGGGGTGATAGCCTAACCGAAAACAAAAATGTTGAGATACGCAGAATTAGGCTTCCAGGGGCGATAGCCTAACCAAAAGTTTTTTTTTTAAATTGAAATACGCAATAATAGGCTACCAGCGTTGAATAGCCTAACCGAAAATAATAAAATTGAAATTCGCAGAAATAGGCTACCAGGTGTGATAACCTAACCTTAAACAAATATATGTATAACAGAATATGTAACTAAATATACAATTCACCAAAATAGAGATTATATAAAAATAAAGTGTGACTGCACACAAGGGGTTAATATACTGTGTCAACAGATGGACCTGGTGTCACTGTAGCCTAGTAAAGCAGTAGCCTACTCTTTTTAGATAAAAAAAGTGTATCAGTCAAAGGTTATTACAAGTACTGTATTGTTGTACTGTAGTAATGTACTGTATTGTTGTACTGTAGTAATGTACTGTATTGTTGTACTGTAGTAATGTACTGTATTGTTGTACTGTAGTAATGTACTGTATTGTTGTACTGTAGTAACGTACTGTATTGTTGTACTGTAGTAATGTACTGTATTGTTGTACTGTAGTAATGTACTGTATTGTTGTACTGTAGTAATGTACTGTATTGTTGTACTGTAGTAATGTACTGTATTGTTGTACTGTAGTAATGTACTGTATTGTTGTACTGTAGTAACGTACTGTATTGTTGTTGTATTTGTGAATGATACTTTAATTGATCTGTATTTGATTGTTCAGTGTTTATTGTATAGTCTCTCTCTCTCTCTCTCTCTCTCTCTCTCTCGCTTTAAAAACAACTGAGGGCATAACGAAATTGTTCTACGTTGTTAGGATGTTAGAGAGGAGAGAGAGAGAGAGAGAGAGAGAGAGAGAGAGAGAGAGAGAGAGAGAGAGAGAGAGAGAGAGAGAGAACTAAGGGCCAGGATACCTAAAACCAACTTCCGGTCCTCCTCGACAGGTGCACACTTATCCTCATACCCCCCCCCCCTCTCTCTCTCTCTCTCTATCACTCTCACGCTCTCTCTCTCTCTCTCTCTCTCAATTGATTTACGTGAAATATTGACTACCGCTTCGATAGCCTAGTGTCCGTTCACACCGATTGAATCAAGGCTTCATAGTAGAGAGCTTGATGGATTAATGTATATATATTGACTTAAAGATTATTCAGTATAGATAGATATATAGATAGTTAGATTAATTGATAGATATATAGATAAATAGGTAGATAGAAAGGTAGATAGAAAGATAAATAGATAGATAGATAGATAGAGATATATAAATATATAAATAGCTACATAGATAGATACATGGATAAGTAGGTAAGTGTATATATATATAAAGATAAATATATTAGCTCCTCATTTTCTCACAAATGTCCACTTACATCCACTCCTCTTTTATCTAATTTACCCTAACGCTTTCCTCCTCTATGTATCACCTCTTCTCTTTTCCCCTCTTCCTCTTCCAAATGTCCTTCCCCTTTTGTTTCTCTCCGCTACTGTTTTCCTACTTCCCCCGACCTCCCTGTGGGTCCCTTTCTTAATTTGGGCTTCTAAATATTCTAATACTCCCCCCCACCCCACACTCTTTGTACTCCTTTGTACTCTCATGCTCTCTCTCTCTCTCTCTATCTATCTATCTAGTTATCTATATTTATCTATCTATCTATCCATCTATCTATCTATCTTCCTATCTATGTACCCATCATTCTGTCTGTCTATTTCGTACTCTGTTTCTGCGTCTTATAAAATTATATTATTTTTATTAATCTCACCACCACACCCCCAATGAAATTAATTAAAGTATATATGATCCACCGGGATTCGAACCCGGGTTATCACACACATATTTTTGCCACCTTAACCATTACACCACCAGGCAAGGTGTATTTTAAGGTGACCGGTCACTTCAACCAGTAGACCATTTCAACCAGTACCAAATCAACCAATACGGTTAGGTTAGGTTAGGTTAGTACTATATTTTGGCACTGGTTTGCTTGGTCTGGGTTAATTTGGCACTGGTTGAGAGCTACTGGTTGAAGTGACATGGAACCGTATTTTAAGTATACGCAATCTACAAGGGCCGTGCTAATACAGATGTTCACAAGTAATTCACAGTTGTTGACCAGTCGAGTTACACAAGGGGAAACGGCATCAAGATTGTTGGTCAGCGCTTCAAATCATATAAAAAAAAAATTTTTAAACCGCGTGATAAACGTTAGGAAGAAGCTGTCATGGGATGTTATTAATTCCGAGTCTGTATCGTCGTTCATAATATGTTTACATAAGTTCATGCAATCAAACCCCCACCAAGTTTATTTCATAGCGTAATAAGTGAAGTAAATTAAATTGAGTTATATTATAGATGTGCTACTTCTCGCTTTACTTACAAACACGAGCAGCCTTTTAGAAACAGTCGGTCTGTTGCTGTTCTCATCCCATTGTATATTTGGTTTGTATACAGTCATTTTTTCATTCTTGCCTTGGAACTGTCTGTGGTGGTAAACAGTAATGGACGTCCTCGACACTGTTTACCCCGTGAGCTAAACAGTACCGCAGCATGTTAAAGGTTACATATTCAAGGTGTAGGTAGATGTGGGTGACGGGGAAGTGATGGTGTGTGGGTGTGTGGGTGTGTGTCTGTGGGTGTGGGTGAGGGTGGGTGTGACGGGGGAGTGATGGTGTGTGGGTGAGTGTGTCTGTGGGTGTGGGTGAGGGTGGGTGTGACGGGGAGTGATGGTGTTACTCAGTTACTCAGTTACTTGTTCGTCAAGGGGAATCCACGCAATGCGAGCTAAGCTCATTATTATCGCGCCTCCTTAACTGTGAATGTATTGCGTGAAATGCATGTTAAGTGTTTTATGTACTGTTGGAATGGCTGTGGATGTGTGTGTAGTCTGTATTTTAGCCAATTGGCGACATCGGAAACGAAGGCTTAGGGTGGATCTGTATGGTACCATTCTCACTATAGACGGTACCGTCTCGCCCGAAGGCTTAGGTAGCCATCAGCTTAGGTGAACCATATGATACCCATCTCGCCTTGTACCATTTTTGCCAACCCCAGATGGGACGTCACAACGTCGTCCACTTATTTCAGGTACCTATTTACAGCTAGGTGAACTGAGGCTAACACATGAAAGGAGACAAGCCCAATTTGTCTCCGCCCGGCCGGGGATTGAACCCCCGACCCCTCGTGTGTGAGACGAGAGCTCTACCTACTAGGCTACGGGCTGTGTGTGTGTGTGTGTGTGTGTGTGTGTGTGTGTGTGGACGTGGTTTAATAAGGTCCATCATACGTTGTGTGGGTTTAGTGGTGTATGTGTTGGTGTGTGTGTGTGGTTTAATATGGTCTAACATACATCGTGTGGCCTTACTTATTGGTGTGTGTGTGTGTGTGTATGTGTATGTGTTGGTGTGTGTGTGTGGTTTAATATGGTCTAACATACATCGTGTGGCCTTACTTATTGGTGTGTGTGTGTGTGTGTGTGTATTAACCCCATCAGCACGATGGGTTTTTTTACCTTTTATTCAGGCACAAATTAGACGATCTTTGCAGTTTAAGAAGGACCTATGTTATGCAGAGGGTATGTTGAGATCATATTTACCCCTTTGAGTCCTAGAGGTAGATTACAAGCTAAAGAAAATCATCTAATGGTACCCAGCATATGATTAAAATTACGCCAACGACCTGAATATTTGCCCCTCTGACTCGTAGAGGTAGATTTATCATGTTTTTTTACACTAACCAACTTCACCTCCAAACTCAATTAATGAAGTCAACAAATACATGTGGCACTCCAAGGACTCGAACCTAGGATACTCACACTGAAATTCCGTGCATTTATACATTACGCTATCAAGACATTACAAGCTTACAAAATTACAAGGTAGAGAAAGTCATATGTTGGTAACCGGAATAGAATGAAAATGACGTCATCGGACTGAAGGGGGTAATATAGAGGGTTACACAATTCATGAACTGTTCCAAATATAGTCTTTCAGTTCGTTGCAGCAGAGACCAAGACATTCATATATTTTCACCAACCAACTCTACTTCTAAACTTAATTAAGGGGGGGGGGGGGGGGGGGGGTCACCGTTTTTTGTTTATATTTAAAATGTCCCGGCTGCAGGCCGATTCCTCCTAAATAGAAGGCTCGCTATCGTTCGCCAGGAAAAAATCGACACCTAAATGATACAAAAGGTCTTATTATTGACAAAGAAATGGGACGAATGGTCATTAAATCACCGAACCAATGGGCTTAGCGTTTTACAATCTGAAAGCTAATGGGGGTATACATGAGGGAGAAGGGGGACCAGAACAGTCAACCACCTCTCCTTAAAAATTCTAAATAATATCAGTCTTTGTATGGCGATATAGCCTAGCCTATATTTTCCACACCAACGAGCGATTGTCACATATCCTTCATCCGTGTGTATATCCGATGTTCACAGTTTTTCTTCCATTTAAGGGGGGGTCACCGGCTTTTTTTTTATCTTTCTCTCCTTTTCTTTCTTTCTCTGGCTTGTATCCATTCGGCCCCATTCAGCCAACTGTTTTAAGACATATATCCCCATCCAGGTGTCGATTTATTTCTGGCGAGCGATAGCGAGCCACCATTTTATGGATAAATCCGGCTTCGCCGGAGAAATTGTTCTATCGAAAAATGTACAAGTTTAGCTTGCTGTCAAAACAAAAATATACATATGCTGGCTCACTACCGCTCGCCAGGGAAATATTGACACCTGGATGGGGGTAAACGTCTTAAAACAGTAGGCTGAATGGGCCCGAATGGATACAAGCCAAAGAGAAAGGGAGAGAAAGAGAAAACAAGCGAGGTGGACCCCCTCAACAAACAAACTCTGCAACTCTCTCCCTCAGTCCATCTTCCCCCCTTCCTATGACTTAAGCTCCTTTAAGCCCCTTGTGTCCAGGCATTTTGACTCCAACTTGCCTTTAACCCTTTGAGTACCAGCGACGTGTGTTATAATATTATATTCTGGCTCTATTTAGACGATATTGTGCAGCTTAGGAAGGATCTGTGGTAGTTAAAAGGCTTGGTTGAGATAGTTTGAAGCCATATTATTGCCCGAGGTCCTTCCTAAGCTGTATAACATCGTCTACAAGTTGCCAGAATATGATGAAAAGGACGTCCCTGGTACTGAAGGGGTTAAATAAATATATATAACATAAAAACACCCTACCTATATATTTATTAAATTAATCTATGAAAGGTATAGTAGCCTCGATGACTCCTTAATCAATAATCATTCAATGTGTTTTGGATACCATTAGGCGATATCGTTCAGCTGGGGAAACACTTAACATTTGAACACTAATGGGACTAAACATGAAGGAGAAGGGGGACCAGAAAAAAAATATATATAAAAAATTCTTCCCGGTAATTACTTGGTGTGAGGGTGTGTCCTGGTTCGTTAAGGGGGGTCACCGGCTTGTATTATCTTTCTCTCCTTGTCTCTGTTTCCGTGGCTTGTATCCATTCGGCCCCATTCAGCCAACTGTTTTAAGACGTTTATCCCCATCCAGGTGTTGATTTCTTCGTGGCCAGCGAAAGCGAGCCAGCATTGTATGGAGAAATGCGGCTTTGCCGGAGAAATTTTTCTATCGAAAAATGTTCAAATGATCTTGCTGTCAAAACAAACAAATATATATGCTGGCTCGCTACCGCTCGCCAGGAAAATATTGACACCTGGATGGGGGTAAGCGTCTTAAAACAGTATGCTGAATGGGGCCGAATGGATACAAGCCAAAGAGAGAGGTGGACTCCTTAAGATGAATGCTCCAGCTTTGATACTGGTTGATAGAATTATCAGCCGGGTGATATGATGCGAATGGTGAGAGACTGTGTTGATTGAGATGGTATGGAAGGGGCTATCTAACTCTAACTCTCTCTCTCTCTCTCTCTCTCTCTCTCTCTCTCTCTCTCTCTCTTTCACCCTGTGTTGATTGAGATGGTATGGAAGGGGCTATCTAACTCTAACTCTCTCCCATTCTCTCTCTCTCACTCACTCACTCACTCACTCATTCACTCACTCTCTCTCACTCTTTCTCTGCTCATTTGCAATTTGGTACCACATAAAGCTATAAAGAAAATACTGAATGTGAAATATAGGAATAGAAGCCATTACACATCTTATATATGTGGGCTGATGACATTTAAGCATTATATTAAGGGGAGGTTTTTACTTTGTTCCCTATACCTCCATCAAGCTTAAAATGTCACCCCCTAAGCCCCCTTTCAAGATAAATTTGTACATTTTTCGGTAGAAAAATTGCCCGGCTGAAGGCCGGTACCTCTTAAATTACAGGCTCGCTATCGCTCGCCAGGAAAAATTTGATACCTAAATGGCACGAAAAGTCTTAAAATGTACAGAAATGGGGCGAATGCTCTTAAAATCGCCAAACTATTGGGGCGAACGTCTTAAAATCTCAAAAGCAATGGGACTAAACATGAGGGAGAAAGGGGTCCAGAAAAAAATCTCCCAAGTGGAAATCCCCCCTTAACTGGATAGTAATTAGTTATGTCCGTATGGAACTTTATGTCCGTATGGAACTTTATGTCCGTATGAAACTTATTGAATCCATGTACCTTTGTGAATACAAACATTAAAGGAGCCCAGCTCGCTTTTTTTTTTATCTTTCTCTCCCTCTTTCTTTGGCTTGTATCCATTAGGCCCTATTCAGACTACTGTTTTAAGACGTTTACCCCCATCCAGCTGTCAATATTTTCCTGGCGAGCGGAAGCGAGCCAGCATATATATATATTTGTTTTTGACAGCAAGCTGAATTTGTACATTTTTCGATAGAAAAAATTCTCCGGCGAAGCCGGATTTCTCAATACAATGCTGGCTAGCTATCGCTCGCCAGGAAGAAATCGACACATGGATGGGGATAAACGTCTTAAAACAGTCGGCTGAATGGGGCCGAATGGATACTATCTATCTATCTATCTATCTATATGCTCAGGCCCAATCCCAATCCCCATAAATCCCCGAATGGATACAAACCAGGGGAAGAGAGAACATGAGAGAAATAAAACAAAAAGTGGCAAAGGTTTTCTTATTTTATGAACCTGTTGTACATACTTTGTGTGTGTATTAATACATATTATTTGTGTTAACCCTATATATATATAAATAGTATCGTTATATGAAATGACTGACCATCTCTATTGTCATATATACCTATCTATATGTCTATCTATCTACGCAACTATCTATATGTCTATCTATCTACGCAACTATCTATATGTCTATCTATCTACGCAACTATCTATATGTCTATCTATCTACGCAACTAATTATATGTCTATCTATCTAGGCAACTATCTATATGTCTATCTATCTACGCAACTATCTATATGTCTATCTATCTACGCAACTATCTGTCTATGTCTATCTATCTACGCAACTATCTATATGTCTATCTATCTACGCAACTATCTATATGTCTATCTATCTACGCAACTATCTATATGTCTATCTATCTACGCAACTATCTATATGTCTATCTATCTACGCAACTATCTGTCTATGTGCATATACTTCTTATCCACCAACCAAACAAATTACCCTTAATCCTTTGAAGATGCAATACGCATTTCGTTTTTATTTTCTGGCTGTTAGTAGACGATTTTAATCAGATTAGGAAGATTATATGAAAGTCAGAGGGTTGATTGAGATAGTTTGCACCTTTTTAATTCCCACAGATCCTTCCTAAACTGTATACAAGCGTTAATGAAGGCCAGAATAAACTGTCAAAATGCCTCACGATCTTCGAAGGGTTAACTCACAAGAAAATTAAATGGTGGTCTAAATGTTTAAAAAATTAACCTGGTATTGAAATATAAATACCCGTACCTTATATTATGTTAATGACACACCATGATGACCCTGTGCCCTAATTAACGTGTATATTCGTAAACTGTGGCCCGGATAACGTACCGTAATTCCCGGTAGATTAGCCCGTAATAGGATTAAAAAGGCTATTATTTACTCAGGGTTCAAATCCAAATCGAGAGCTTAGCCATTGAATCCACTGAATAGATTTATTGTAAAACAAATCTATCTATCTATTATTGTTCTATGTGAGTGAAGGAGACAAAAGGCAAAGCTGCCTGTAACAAGCATCTCCCCCAAAGTTGAAAGAGTGATAGAGCCAAATTCAAGGTACGTTAGAGTCAAAGTGTCTGGACACAAGGCGTTTATAGCAGTCTAAGTCAAAGGATGAAGGAAAGATTTATTTGATTGAGGGAGAGAGTTTCAGAGTTCACTTGTTGAGTAGAAGAAGAACTTAGAAAATGTGTTAATTCTTGTGTAGGAGAGCTGGACAGAATAGGAATGTTAAAAGGCGGGTGCCTCCCACTCGCCTTAACCCTAAAACCCACAAGCGGAGTGTCTAATACCACTTCTTGCTTTGGATGAAAGTGACTCCGCAATTTAAGTTATAATCTATCGTTTACGGGGAGGTATTTAGTTTCTTCCCTAGAACTCCATCAAGCTTAAAATTACACCCCCTAGTCCCCCTTTCAGGATAAAATTGTACATTTTTCGGTCGAAAAATATCCCGGCCGAAGGCCGGTTCCTCTCAAATTACAGGCTCGCTATCGCTCGCCAGGAAAAAATCGACACCTAGATGGCACGAAAGTTCTTAAATTGACAGAAATGGGGCGAAAGTTCTTGAAATCGCCACTAAAGGGGGCGAACGTTTTAAAATCTCAAAAGTAATGGGGCTAAACATGAGGGAGTAGTGGGTAAAGAAAACAATCCCTTAAGTGGAAATCTCCCCTTAAATGCTGAATTCTAATGCACCTGTTGTGTCTGTATTACAATCATTTTGTGTCTCGATAAATTCCCCATAATTTTCTGGTTGATTTACAGTGATTTGACAGCATTTACATGTTTTTACAAATATGTCTAATACATTGCATTTCTCTACTTGTCAACAGGTAATTAATGTATTTAACCTGCCGATTAAATGCCCAAATTCTAACGCACCTGGTGTGACTCTATAACCATCATATTGTAGATCGATAAATTTCCTATCACCTTAATTATGGTTGATTTACAGTGATTTGACAGTATTTACCTTTTTATACGAATGTTTCTAATCAATTGCGTTTCTCTATGTTTCAACAGGTAAGCATGGATGTTCTGGGTGTTCTGGGGTCCACAGTCGGTTCCCCCATCATCAGTCTCTAGTGTTTCAACTAGTTTGGTAAGTAATTGATTGTTTTAATTAATATTTATATCAAGGTATGTTTTAATTTAGAAAATGTCCACTCAAAGTGCATGCTATTTTTAATACTCATGGAAACTTGCTCAAATATACTTCAGATGATGGCCAGAAAGGCAAAAATTATTTTTGTACCATTTTAGGCTAAATATAATTTATACATAAATTATATTTGTTATGAATATATGTATCCTAGGGGTATGTTGTACCCCACTTCTCGGTGTTTGTCCCAGTTACAGGAGCTTCTCGGTTAAAGGGCACTGAGAGAGCTTTGAAAATTGTAATAACGATAGAAGAGTGAGAGAGATGTATATACTGTGTGTATATATATATATATATATATATATATATATATATATATATATATATATATATATATACAAAATGAATTAATGAATACTATAAGAAAATCAAATCCCCTGACCCCCACCCCACCCCACTTGAAGCACATACATACATACGTAGCCTATGTATATAAATATGTCATTATGTATCATGTACCCACCTGAAGGACATTTGGTGCCTGGAGCGGTCAAACTCGCTCATCTCGCAGGCCCCCTCCTCCCGGAAGCAACACCGGAACTTGTGCCGGAACTCACGCTTGTACTTCTCCTGTCGCGGGAGTAGGTGTAGAAATTGTTAGATGGATGGATGGATGGATGGATGGATAGATAGTTAGATAGATAGATAGGTAAATGTAAATAGTTAGATAGATAGATAGACAAACGGACAGACAGACAGACAGACAGACGGATGGATTGATTGATTGATTGATTGATTGATAGATAGATTTGTAGATAGTTATATAGATATAGAAGAATATATAGACCTGGCTAGTAGGTAGACAGAATGATAAGGTGATAGACAAGTAGATTCAGGACCATTCCTTCTTGAAAGAACACCGAAAGTTGTGCCCGAACTCTCTCTTGTACTTCTCCTGTCGGGGATAGATGTAGAAATAGATAGATAGATGGATGGATGGATAGAGAGAGATATATATATAGATTGATCCATAGCTAGATAGGCAGACAGATAGATAGATCGATAAATAGTTAGATAGATAGGTAGGTAGATGTGTAGATAGACTGTGTTACGGCTGGATCGGCAATACATATTCGGGATTCTTGATCGTAGGACAGAAATGGCTTATGTGACAACGACACGCTCGATTCCAGTCCCAAATACTATATGCTCTAGACAACAAAAGCACCAACGCCCTACAGAGTTATCGTCTATGGTAACGAGGTACCTTAACTCGGCGAAAGTGTACAACAGGGGTAGGCTATGAGGCTAAACTCCCTCAGACATTTATAGGTTACGTTATGACTAAAGAAATGCAATACTCAAGAAACTACGTTAATATTAAGCCTCTAATAATGTAGAATAGAAGCAGGCTAAAGGTATGACAGTGAAATGCTAAATGACAAATGTACACGCCTACTTGAAAGCGCGTGCACTAGAATAACTGTCCCCTACTAACATGCACTAGCATGTAGCATACAAGATGTTCATGATCCAGTAGATACCTAATAATACACATGGAAGGAACATAAATAGTAGTCACTTATTATAATAATGAATCTATACTTGGAATAACTAAAAGGTTGCAGGCAACAGTACTGCGCCGGTAGCCTACTACCGCATAGGCTACTTCGCTTCTCTCACTCTGTCTCCCCTCTGAGTCCGTATGCGCCCTACGCAACGGAACTCCGGACACAGCAGCAAAACGACAGTGCAGTTAATTGATACATGAAAGTATTAATAGTGTTGTCTTGTGTGTGAGTAATGTGTATTGTAAAGTGTTACATACATAAACTTAAAGAGAGCTGCAATGCATAGTAAAATAAAGATATCACCCACTCATCATCCCCATGTGTTCTAGCTAGCAGGCCAAGTCACAGGAACAACGAGTCCCAGCACCGAAAGCGAGAACCCAGGAAAAGACTGCAGAGAACACAAGGACAGATAAATTACGTTACTCTACTATACCGGCACTACGAGCGAGCTGTAGTCTCTGGTACTGCACTCGCTCCTGGCTCGGTAGGCAAATCAAGGCTAAGTCCTCGCCCCTCTACAGACAACTCCTGGGCATGGTCGGGCTCTTACACATGGCACTAGTCTAGTCACAAATTGGATGATGAGCTGGGCATATAACTCGTGAACATGTAGAACGTTCACCAACTATCCTCATCAAGAAGATCGCTGTTCACATTAACCCCTTAAATCTAATACATGTAAATATATGCTTGTCCTAAGAGTAATACGAGAGGTGAGTGCTGAAACTCCTTTAGGACCTCAAGGGAAGGTTATGCATTTAAATAGAGAGAAGAATGAAATGAGAGTAATGTCGTCAGAGAGAAAGAGTGCAACCGTGAGAAATTGGGAGAGAGGGCAAGGGATGTTAGAATCTCAAAGGTTCTAGGCAACCTGATCATGGAACACACAGCGAGCCTCCAGGCAATGTGCAGCACGACAACATGGGCAGCCCAGGCAGCATAGGCAGGCGGCAATGGACTACCAACCCTGTCGCACCTAGCTATAAGCGCAGGGCTGCCAACCGGTCCATACGTCTGGCAACCACCCCCCCCGGCAGCGTGGCGCATTGCTACCCTCTCGCTCTGAAGTCTAACTCACTCTCTCTCTCTGAATTCCTATTGTCTTATCTATCAACTTCTCTATTGATACTACATATTAAATGGAAGGTCTCGACATGGCTTAAAACAAAACCCACCACTGGTTAGCACATGACGAGACCTTTGCAGAGATACAAAGAACATAGTTATACGTTGTCACACTCAATATAAGCAGCCAGCACGGCACAGCGGCACAGCGGCACCGCACCGCGGCGGCACAGTGGAGTACCAAGGAGTACAATCAGGTTAAGTTGCCACGCACTGGGTGCGTCACAGCCCCCCCAAGATTTTAGATAATCGACCTTAGAAGCATTATCAAAATCTGACAGGCAACCAACCGACCTGCTACCCTTAGCTGCCACTAATTGCAAAAGGTGCACAACAACTGAAGTGTGAATTATACATAAAACACAATATGCATGCATCATGCTACAACAATAAAGACTTACAAAACTAAAAAAAAAAATTCTCGTTTATTTTATTGTTTTATAATCTTTTTGGACGGCGTTATGATAGCCTAATTTTACTCCTGCTCAACCCACACACCGTGCACGACTATCCTGGATCATCAACCCTTGATAGACAATCTGCTATCACGTTCTCACTCCCGGCAATATGCTGAATGTTGAGATTATACTCTTGGAGCATTAGGGACCACCTGGTCAACCGCATATTCCGATTGTGAAACTGATTTAGGAATTTCAAGGGATGATGGTCCGTATAAATCGTCACTACCGGGCCGTAGGCTGGAACATAAACTTCGAAATGTTTGAGCGACAAAACGATAGCAAGAAGCTCCTTCTCTATAGTCGAGTAATTCCTTTGTGCCGAATTAAACTTGCGAGAAAAGAAGCTCACTGGGTGTTCCAAGCCCTCGGAATCAGTCTGCAGTAACACTGCCCCGGCACCCACACCGCTGGCATCAGTCGCCAGCTGAAAACTCCTGGAAAAGTCTGGGGCTCTCAAAATCGGATGTGTACACAGCAGGTGCTTGACTAGGTCGAAAGCCCTCTGACACTCCGCAGCCCAACAGAACTTCACTGACTTCGACAGTAGATCAGTTAACGGTGCTAAGACAGTAGAGTATCCCCGGATGAAGCGCCTATAATAGCCTATCATACCTAGGAACCGCATGACCTGGCGCTTAGTGGTGGGCCTGGGAAACATATTGATAGCCTGTATCTTGCTCAGGGGGGGGCACACCCGGCCTAACCCGACCACGAAGCCAAGATACTGCACAGTAGCCTTTACAAACTCGCACTTCCTCAGGTTCACCACCAGCCCAGCATCGTGCAACTTCCCAAACAGGGTCTCTAAGTGCCTTAGGTGATTTTCAAAATTGTCATCATACACTATCACGTCATCAAGGTAGACCGTGCAGTTAGGGATTTCGTCACAAATATCGTTCATCAGGTTCTGAAACGTGGCAGGTGCGTTCTTGAGCCCATAAGGCATTACGTTACATTGGTAGGTCTTGCCATCTACCACAAAACCACAAACTTGCTTAGCTCGGTCCGACAGGGGTACTTGCCAGTAGCCTTTTACAAGATCAATTTTAGTAAGGTACTTTGCATTCCCTATCTTGTCCACGCTGTCGTCAACTCGAGGCAAAGGGTAAGGGTTGGTAGTGGTCAAGCCATTTAGCCTACGAAAATCTATGCAGAACCGCACCTTGCCGTCAGGTTTTGGCTGCAACGTGACGGGTGATGTCCACTTCACATAACCTTCAGTGATCATCCCTCTCTCAACCATGTACTTTAACTCCTCCCGTAAAGCTGGCAACTTTACCGGGGGCACACGGTAGGGCACTGACTTGAAGGGCACATTATCACCGACGTCCACGTCGTGCGTTACCTGAGTAGTGAGACCTGGGTGTTCGGCGAAAACAGAGGGGTATGACCTGAACAGGCCTAGGACAGCAGCACCCTGGTGCTCAGGCAGGTGACTTACAGCTTGCCTAGCCTCTTGTTCAGTATTCCCCGCCCACTGTTCCGCGGAAATGACACAGTCCCAGCTATCCTCCTCAGCAGCATGACTGTCCCCACCTCCTTCTCCACCCTGGCCGCTGCAGGCCAGCACAGGGACAGTGAGAGGCTCTGAGGGGCGTCTCACATACTCTTTCATGAGGTTAACATGACATAACTGATGTTTTTTTCTACGGTCAGGTGTTGCAACGAGATAATCAAGGTCGGACAGTTTCTTAGCCACCACATACGGCCCAATAAACTTGGCAGAAAGGGGGTGTCCAGGCAAAGGTAAAAGCAACATTACCTCCTGACCCACCGAAAACTCCCGAAGCTTCACCTTGGCGTCATACTGGTGCTTCATGACCGCCTGTGCATTAACCAAGTTATTACCTGCCGCTGCCATGCAACCTATAAGTCTCTCCCGGCTCTCAAGGATATATTTAAGTACAGACCCCGGCTTCTCTTCGCCCTCCCAGATCTCTTTCACCATACTTAAAGGTCCTCTCACATTATGGCCAAAGACTAGTTGATTTGGACTGAACCCCAGGCTCTCTCCTGGGACTTCACGTGCAGCGAACAGAACATACGGCAGACCCAAATCCCAATCAGTGTCATGTTCTGCACAGTAACAGCGTAGCATACTCTTCAGGGTCGAGTGCCACCGCTCCAAGACTCCCTGACTCTCGGGATGGTAGGCTGACGACACTACAGAACATATACCGTGCAACTGAAGGGTTTGCTTGAACAATTTGGATGTAAAATTGCTCCCCTGGTCTGACTGCACCTCACGTGGAAATCCATAACGGGAACAGAACAATAATAAGTTTTTAACAACTGCCTTTGCCGAGCCGTTTCTCATGGGGTATGCGTCCGGGTATCTCGTAGCCACATCCATGATTGTCAACAGGAATTTATTGCCACTACTAGTAGGCGGGAAAGGGCCAACCAAATCTACTACAACTTTGCTGAACGGAGGCCCGGTGACAGGTATGGGAAACAAAGGTGCCTTCGGGATTGTCTGGTTAGGCTTCCCCGTTGTCTGGCAGGTCGCACACCCAGCCACCCATGCACAGACATCAGCCTTGACCCCAGGCCACCAGAAAAACCTGCCCAATGCCGCCAATGTTTTTGTTACCCCCAAATGACCCGCCACCGGCACATCATGCGCCAGACACAATAAGGACTCTCTATACTTATTTGGAACAACCACCTGGTCTACTACCCTCGCACCGCCCTCCCACTTCGATTTGGGGTCTAGAAATCTGCGGTACAATATCCTGTTGAGCCTAAAGAAATCTCCCGGCTTCGCATCCCCATCTTCCTCCAACTCTATGGCACCATTGCTATAACGAGCTAGGCTAGCGTCTTGCAGCTGCTGCTCACTAATGTCCCTGGGCGTCAATGCATCAAGATGGTTTTGTAATAAGACATTACCCCGGCTAGTAGGCTCTACTGCCTTAGTGGCTCTCGCTACAGCTCTTGCCTCACGCGAAGTCTTACCCAACTCTGCCTTGTTACTCACCATATCTGGGCCAGAGTCAACTCCCGTGTTTATTATAGGTCCAAGTACCGAATCACCGAGAAGTGCAGCAGAATCAATGTCCCTTTTCCTGCCCTTAGCAACCTTCTCCTGATCCTTCCTCCACTGTCCCCGAGGTTGAGTGCTAGGCTGTGCAGGAGCCGCAGAGCGAGATCGGGTTACCACACAGGCCATCTCATCCTGTTGGCACCTCCCAACCCATTCCCGATTCTCACCATCCACGTCGGCCGCCCTCTCGGCAACGACTAAGGGTGGAGTCCCGGAAGTGGGCACCGCAAAGTCGTTGCCGAGAAGAAGGTCGACGCCCTCAACTGGCAAACACTCAACGATCCCTACATCCAGCTCCCTGCACACCTCGCCAACTCTCAACTCCAACCTCACAAGTGGGTATGACCTCGTAGCATTTATACCCTGCACCACAACAACTCTGGCCGCATTTATCGGTTTCCCTGTGAAGTTCCTCAACAAAGTTTGCGAAGCCCCCGTATCCCTCAGCAAGTCAACCCTCCGTAGTTCACTCCCCCAGCTCACAAACCCGTGCCCCCGATGGCTACAGAAAGTGTCCCGGACAGGTGTCGAGCCTTCCGTACGCTTCTTTACCGCGTGTGCCTCAGCTGCTGACAACCTACCCCGGGCAGTTGCTGCAGCCTTCAGAGACACACCGATACTGTGAACCAATGACACCGGCTTAGCGGGAGTGTTACTAGGGCACTCACGTGAATAATGGCCTAGCTTCTGACATTTGTAACATTTCACATCCCCAATGGGCTTCTTCCCTTGTGCGGGCGAAGAAGGGGCCTGACCTTTAGTAAACGGGAGAGGCTTGTGTTTGTAGGTGTTATTAGGTGCAATGCATTTAGTGTGGTTATGTGTGTCATAGGATTTGTTATTATCGAAAACTCTGGTGGGTGGGGTATAGCGCCCCTTCTGCCCTGACTCAGCCCTCTGAGCGGCACCGCAACCACGAATCAATGATAATCTGAGGTCTGCCATCTTGGCAGCCTCCTCTACTGTCTTGGGACATTTTTCCTTAATGTTCAGCGTTAGATCGGTTCCAGTACATTTGTAAAACTGTTCCAGATAGAAAAGTTGCTTAATTTCCTCAGCCGACTCTGCGTGCTCGGACCGAAACCAGTTATTACCTGCATCTGTTAAGTCCCGTGCGTGCTCCATAAAACTGACGTCGCTCTTCTTATTCACGCCACGGAACTTCAATCTATAAGTTTCGGGTTGCAGTTCGTAGGCCCGGAGCACAGCCTCCTTCACCAGTCCATACACTACACTCTCGTCCAGTGACAGTGCATCGTAGGCTTTCAACCCCTTACCCACTAGACGTGATGAAACTAATGCTGCCCATTTAACCTCCGGCCAGTCATACTCACGACACTTCTTTTCGAAACGAGCAAAAAACTCAGTCACTGCTGTCTCATCAAATGCGGGTACTAACTTAATTAAATGCGAAAGTGAGTCTGTAACCCGGTGCCCACCACCGAGATGACGCCCCGTGGTCTCTACTCTAGACTTCTCGACATCCATTTCAGCCTGGTACCTGGTTGCATCCTGATTGGCTTGGATTCTAGCAACCTCTATGCATTCTATACTAGCCTGTTGTATCTGAGTCTCCTGCAGCTTAATCCGTTCTATACTAGCCTGTTGTATCTGAGTCTCCTGCAGCTTAAACTTAGCTAGTTCTAGCTGAAATAACATCTCAGGAGACAGGCCTGGGGGGGGAGAGCACAAAATGGGGGATCCACACCGAGACGTGTTTACGGGTAAGCCAGCTTGCCCTTGAGAACCCTCCTGCTGCATCGTGCTAAGACTCGCTGGCTGAGGGCCCAGCTCAGGGGTAGAGTGGAATGGAGGCTTGGAGGGAACCCCCCAAGACCCCACTCCACCCACCGCCCCATCGCCATCACCCAACAAACATGCCACCAAATTCTTCTTGGGCCAACTGTCAGGACAGTCCCGCCCCAAAACCGTGGCTAAACAGCGAAGACCGTAACAATCAATAGCCTGCAGGCGCTGTTCGGTCAAAGGTGTCTGCAAAAATGCCCGGGCATCCCTCTCTCCACTTATAACACTCCCCTCCCTAAACATCTGTTGTACTTGCTGGTTACTAGGCTGTACCGTGTTATCCTCCCCCGTAAATGATGAGTCATTAGACATAGTGCTGGTTATACAATTGCTGTTCATAAAAAAAAAAAGTGCTTATTACTAATTGCAATCTCGACTCACAAAATGTTAAAGATGCTTGAATGACTCTACTCTAGACACCCCCAACGAAACAATCTGCAAGTCCACCAATACAATAATGACACAATAAAAATTCCTCCAATATGCAAGAAAATTCTAGCCAGCTCTACTAGGTAGCATAGAATAGTTCTCCAAAAAACATGTGATAGGATACTACTGAATCTTGTGCAAGGTCGCCATTTTGTTACGGCTGGATCGGCAATACATATTCGGGATTCTTGATCGTAGGACATAAATGGCTTATGTGACAACGACACGCTCGATTCCAGTCCCAAATACTATATGCTCCAGACAACAAAAGCACCAACGCCCTACAGAGTTATCGTCTATGGTAACGAGGTACCTTAACTCGGCGAAAGTGTACAACAGGGGTAGGCTATGAGGCTAAACTCCCTCAGACATTTATAGGTTACGTTATGACTAAAGAAATGCAATACTCAAGAAACTACGTTAATATTAAGCCTCTAATAATGTAGAATAGAAGCAGGCTAAAGGTATGACAGTGAAATGCTAAATGACAAATGTACACGCCTACTTGAAAGCGCGTGCACTAGAATAACTGTCCCCTACTAACATGCACTAGCATGTAGCATACAAGATGTTCATGATCCAGTAGATACCTAATAATACACATGGAAGGAACATAAATAGTAGTCACTTATTATAATAATGAATCTATACTTGGAATAACTAAAAGGTTGCAGGCAACAGTACTGCGCCGGTAGCCTACTACCGCATAGGCTACTTCGCTTCTCTCACTCTGTCTCCCCTCTGAGTCCGTATGCGCCCTACGCAACGGAACTCCGGACACAGCAGCAAAACGACAGTGCAGTTAATTGATACATGAAAGTATTAATAGTGTTGTCTTGTGTGTGAGTAATGTGTATTGTAAAGTGTTACATACATAAACTTAAAGAGAGCTGCAATGCATAGTAAAATAAAGATATCACCCACTCATCATCCCCATGTGTTCTAGCTAGCAGGCCAAGTCACAGGAACAACGAGTCCCAGCACCGAAAGCGAGAACCCAGGAAAAGACTGCAGAGAACACAAGGACAGATAAATTACGTTACTCTACTATACCGGCACTACGAGCGAGCTGTAGTCTCTGGTACTGCACTCGCTCCTGGCTCGGTAGGCAAATCAAGGCTAAGTCCTCGCCCCTCTACAGACAACTCCTGGGCATGGTCGGGCTCTTACACATGGCACTAGTCTAGTCACAAATTGGATGATGAGCTGGGCATATAACTCGTGAACATGTAGAACGTTCACCAACTATCCTCATCAAGAAGATCGCTGTTCACATTAACCCCTTAAATCTAATACATGTAAATATATGCTTGTCCTAAGAGTAATACGAGAGGTGAGTGCTGAAACTCCTTTAGGACCTCAAGGGAAGGTTATGCATTTAAATAGAGAGAAGAATGAAATGAGAGTAATGTCGTCAGAGAGAAAGAGTGCAACCGTGAGAAATTGGGAGAGAGGGCAAGGGATGTTAGAATCTCAAAGGTTCTAGGCAACCTGATCATGGAACACACAGCGAGCCTCCAGGCAATGTGCAGCACGACAACATGGGCAGCCCAGGCAGCATAGGCAGGCGGCAATGGACTACCAACCCTGTCGCACCTAGCTATAAGCGCAGGGCTGCCAACCGGTCCATACGTCTGGCAACCCCCCCCCCCCCCCCCCCCGGCAGCGTGGCGCATTGCTACCCTCTCGCTCTGAAGTCTAACTCACTCTCTCTCTCTGAATTCCTATTGTCTTATCTATCAACTTCTCTATTGATACTACATATTAAATGGAAGGTCTCGACATGGCTTAAAACAAAACCCACCACTGGTTAGCACATGACGAGACCTTTGCAGAGATACAAAGAACATAGTTATACGTTGTCACACTCAATATAAGCAGCCAGCACGGCACAGCGGCACAGCGGCACCGCACCGCGGCGGCACAGTGGAGTACCAAGGAGTACAATCAGGTTAAGTTGCCACGCACTGGGTGCGTCACAACTGGTTAATAGGGTGAGAAGTAGGTTAAATGGTTGGTTCATTGGGTTGATTGATCGGTTAATAGGTTGAGAGGTAGGTTTGTGGGTGTTTAGGTAGGAAGGACTATTGGGCGGTTAACAATTATTGGTAGAGCTGTACGTTGGATGATAGATGAAAATAGTCGCATAAATAGATAGACAGAATGATGAAGAAAAAAGCCAGATAGTTTCAAGCACCCTCATCCTCCTGCTTGTACTTCTGCTATAGGGGGTACATTGATGCAGACATATAGTTAATATGAAGATAAATAGTTAGATGAGTAGATAGATAGATAGAAATATATATATATATATATATATATATATATATATATATATATATATATATAGATAGATAGATAGATAGATAGATAGATAATATATAGATATAATTATATATATATATGAGAGAGAGAGAGAGAGAGAGAGAGAGAGAGAGAGAGAGAGAGAGAGAGAGAGAGAGTGTGTGTGTTTGTGTGTGTTGATCCTTCCTCCTTTTTAAGCCTCTCATCATTAGTGGATGATCGCCAGCCAGATAATGAATATAACAAGACTAGTGTGGGTGTGTATGTGTGTGGGTGGGAGAGAGAGAGAGAGAGCTAGTTGATCCTCCCGACTACCTCTTATTAGTGGATGATCGCCAGCCAGAAAATTAGTAAAAAATAGTGTGTGTGTGTGTGAGAGAGAGAGTGAGAGAGAGAGAGAGTGAGAGTGAGTGTGTGTGTGTGTGTGTGTGTGTGTGTGTAGGGGGAGATATACAGTATAGTGAACTGTTTGGTTAGATATGCAAGAAAGAAAATGTTGTGGCAATTCTAAAGACAGACAGACACATACAAACACACACATACAAACACACACATTCAACCACCTCCACACACATTTCAATAATTACAGTATAAATGACGTATATTAATGGTTTACAAAATTAATAAATATATGACTAAATGAATCTATATTCAAATAACGTAATAACCCTACAAAACTCACATTTCTTATGACTTATAGAGGGGTTAAAAAAATATAAATACATGAAGATAGGAGTCTTTATTCACGTTACAAAATGATAAATACATGAAGATATGAGTCTTTATTCAAGTTACAAAATATTATAAATAAATGAAGATATAAGGCTATATATTAAAGTTACAAAATGATAAATAAATGAAGATATGAGTCTATATTTAAGTTACAGAATGATAAATAAATGAAGATATGAGTATGTTCAAATAACGCTATAACCCTACAATAATAATGCTATAACCCTACAATAACGCTATAACCCTACAATAATCACAGTAAAAAATAGGAGTAGCAAAATAAAAAACAAAAAAGCATGGATGAGGGTGCAAAGGCGGCAGTACGTGTGGAGAATGAGCAGAGCGAGTTCTTTGATCTGAATGTTGGGTTGAAACAGGGGTGTGTGATGTCCCCCTGGTTGTTTACTGTATAT